>JABASI010000572.1:0-35855 GCA_019776505.1 Tomocerus nigrus | reverse complement strand
TTTTTGGTTCTATTTTTGATAATTTTATTCGAAGCCGGCTAGATCTGGGTATGTAAATTTCATTTACATTGTTACTGCTGGATTTGAAAAACCGTCTGCGGGTTTCTAGTCGCTAATAAGCTAATGAGCTCTATCCATCCAAAAATTCTTACTTTTTTGAGGAAAAAAGCTTCAGCGCATGTAATATTTTGGCATATGTAGTACACAGATAATATTGATATTGATGAAAAACTGGAATATTTTCACAGAAATGAATCGGAATATTACTATTTTTGTCTCTGATTCGCAGATACAGATATATTTTTCAAAAAAACTGTCGAATCTTCCAATCAGAGACAAAAATTAGCAATATTCCGATATACTTCTGTGGGAATCTTTTCAGCTTTTTAAAAATATCAGCTTTTTTTCTAAAGAAATATCAGAGTAATTACCATAAATAGACAAGGGTGGCCGTAAGCTATGGGACCTTCCCCGTTAATACTTTTAATGCAGATACAAAATAAATAGACTGAAGACCAAAAAAGCAGTATTTTAAAAACCTATCTTATCATTTAATTGCTACCAAGATCATACAAAAATTAGTAATTAGTAAAGCACAAGGCCTGTGCTGAATACAGGCAAAAAAATCCATTTTAACGACCGAAATATTTGGAATTATATGTCAAATGCCACTTATACTAAAACTTGGGAATTTGATCTTGAAAATGAATGTTAACCTATCATTTACCACTTACACGACCACTGAAGTTGTATTTTGCTACACAGGGAACCATTATTCTCATCCCTGAGTTGTTGTTGGAAAGTCATCAATCAATAATGTGCTTGTACTTTTATATCAATGACACAACCACAAAAAGTTTTTTCTGTCCGCGCCAGCATCAATCTATTCAACCAATATACCTATAAACCTATTTCTATATTAGTGTATTAATAACTATATGATTCAACCACGTAACACACTCATTGACAAGACATGCAATATCAATGAAAATAAGGAACCTGGGAGGTCACAACGAATGAGCTTAAATTATAAGTCCTTAAGTACGCATAGGTGCTCTAATTACTACTGCACTTAAAAAGAAAATTACACCTGTCATAAACAGTTATTTTAAATTGCAAATTGTAGATATAAATAAACTACATATGGAATTACAGAAACAGATTTATTAATGAAAAGTGCATGTGTAGCAAGTGCAGCATGCTGTAGTTCATATTTAATTGACGTATAGTTACTTTATGCATCATTGAAATCAGCTTCTGGTAATTGCATGGACTTGAAATTAATGACTTGCGTATGTACATAGTACCAATGTTGGTATTCTTAGCGTTATATCATTTCTTTGCTATAGCAAAGTACGAAATGCACAAGGTTCAGCAGCAGGTTAAGATGTTATATGTATTTGAACAATGTGCTTGAGATAATTACTTCTGAGATGCATTGGCCGTGAAATGCACGTGTTGGTATGTACGCTGTCTTGCTGTCAGATGAAACTAATTTCCGAGCGTAAAGTGTGTATAGGCATTAAAGCGCTTTTAATACAATGAAACAATATCTCCATGTAATACATTGAAATGAAATGGTAATATAATGATATCTTAATGTGTATCAAAGTTTACAAGTAGTTTGCTTACAATATTTAGAATTAAGTCCAAGTTCATCGCATCAACAGAACTTTATTACTTCCTGAAATTGTTCGAACAAACTGTTCTAACCAGCTGCATTGTAGTATTAGTTTCTAATAGGTTTTCACGGTCTTGTCCTAAATTGCTTACGCGTAAAAGCAAAAAATTGTTTGTATTAGAAAATGCTAATATCAGTTTACATTCCATCGCTAAAAGTATTTATTGCTTCTACCTTAACACAAATGCACGTTAAGCATTTTTAATGCATTTTTTACCTTGTCAGTTGAAATCTACAAATGTGTCATTTGTAAATATCTACATTTAAAGTTATACCATCTAATGTGCACTAATGTGGTCGAAACATTAATTGGGGTATTCATTTAATAAAGTGGATTCAAGTCGCCTAACGTTAATTAGGCAAATAACATTTTCTTTGGTTATTAGTAAAATTGCGTAATTTTTAACAAGCCGAGACTCACAGGTGTGGTCTGTTAAAAGTATTACTCTCAATCAATATTATGAATATATCTGATTACCATAACGCACGCTTACAGAACGTTATATAGGTCTCCACAATTGAAAATATGTCATTATTTGGGTCTCCAAATTGAGTCAGGATGACCAAAAGGGGCAGCTATCAATTAAACGCTGGCATTCGTGGCAGTTAAAATGTAATAAGTGGTCGGAGCTCTTAATTAATATTCTGATTCTGACTGTAGAATCAAAGTAACTAAAAAGTAATGTGTCAAGGGGATACGTATAGCACACATAAGAGATTCTGCAAATCTACACGAATGGTTATAAGTAAAGTAGACGAACTAAAATACAGCGATTATAATATTACCTGAGAACAGCATACCTTTCAATACAAACAGATATGGCTACATAAAATCTAGGAATACTAATATTTGCATAAAGTATAATTAACAAATGCATAACATATCTTTATAACGATTTTACTAAATTAAAAAAGCATTAAGCATAAAAAACCATAATTTTAGCTTGGTAAAGATGGTTTCCCTCTCGTCTCTGGTAATAGATTAACTTATCTACATCTTATAATAAACTTCCACAGGAACCTTATTGTTATAGCCTGCATATAAAATAGAGACAGCTTTAGATAAGAACTGTAAATAGGAAAGATAGCAAATTCCAATTTTTTCCAAGCGCACAA
The DNA here is from genome assembly GCA_019776505.1 of Tomocerus nigrus. Taxonomy (NCBI): domain Eukaryota; kingdom Metazoa; phylum Arthropoda; class Collembola; order Entomobryomorpha; family Tomoceridae; genus Tomocerus; species Tomocerus nigrus. The sequence continues at coordinate 33,058 of JABASI010000572.1, read as the reverse complement.
CTGCCAAATCTTCACAACACACAAATGGAAAGATTGGAGTCGTAACCCAAACACAGCAAAACCTGTTTGCAAAGGTCGACTGTTTTGTAGCACATCATAATATGTCTAGTCAGAGCCAACGCGTGAGCATAATGCACCTGACCTGATATAAAATGAGTGGTTTATGCATACACTGTGATCAAAGAGGCGTAAAAAACGAAAGTGATAAGGGATACCTATATAATAAAAGGAATATTACGTGTGCAGCTATGAGTAGGTGCTTATACACATATATTATATAAGGATATAGCTATGCAAAAATGCACAATTATTATTGTCTTCAATCTAAACTCTAATAAATGTGTCATAGTCATCTGTGTTGTCCTCTAGAGACGCTAACCAACAACGTTAGTATTATGCTAACAAAACGACACATGAAAGCACTCGAGTTTGAAATAAGGGTCAAGTTTGACCATTTGAATCGGAAAATATATTCACTGCTATATAATCACCTGAAGATAAATGTACATTACATGATATTATTCCCTGGCTATGTCTAAAACAACAATTATAGTTAGTTTGCCTTATCGTAAAGATTTTAGCGATATTTCTTTGTTTGGTTTTTATGGAGCGAAAAGGGAATGCTAGGGAATGATATGATGAAAATAATCTATGCTAATGGAATAACGGCTTTCATACCTAATGCCATTCCTGTTTTTAACACAACAGTCACAACACACTTATGTCAGATATATCATGCATTATCCAGTCGCAAATAGACACCTAACTGTTTACTGTTTACGATTTAGACAGAATGTATACATGGACTGATACATTATTCAGCTACCTCTCTGCCGAGGGAAGTCATTGACTAAAAGACACATCCATACCTAAATGCGTACATTATAGAAATACTATGTATCTATCTGCATGTATTTTGCACGGGCAAAAGATGCTTACTGATGTTGAGATTCGATCTACGTGCTAAGATCTTTACGTGTCTCACTAGAACTACACAGAATGGACACTCTTAGGTTATATAATGTTAATTGTGTTTGTACCTAAGCAGTGTAGGCAGAAAATTCCTTATTGTTATTGCTATTCTCAAATATTTTTATATAACTGTAGAATGGTTTACACCAACCTGTTAATGCCATTATAACTTAATGTTTGCCATTAGATACTTTGCATTCAATATGAGACAATGTATAATTAAAGTCCTGTCGTTCTTTATACATTATCGAATACACCTGAAATGTAGCCAAGTGAATATCATTACCAAACCTGGCATTCGAACTCTTGCATTTTAAATGAAGAAGGCTACCAAGACGCACAACTACCGGCGAGTTGCTCAAAATTATTATATCTGTTTCTAATAGAATATATCGACGGTGTCAACACGAACAATCTTCCATACAAAATGCGCAAAAAATATTTAGAAACAATAAACTCCCTGTTATTTTGTTGTTAGTTGTTAGAGAAGAAATAAATGTGTAGCTAAAGTGGTCTTTTTTCTGTGTAATTATGTGTCAGAAGTTTTAAATCTCCATCCAGCTAAACTATCACTGTGATTGAGCGTTGTAAATATTGCATCTATTATTAAGCCTACAATACATATGAGAAAAAATTGCTACTCAAGAGAATTAAAAGGTTTAAGAAGTTGCCAACAACGTGTGCGAGTTAAAAATGTTTAAAATCAATAATAGCATACAAACATTAGGCCTTTTATTCGCCATAATAAGCTGCGGTAAGTTTTTAATTTCATTTTCGAAACTTTTATTGGACTTTTCTAGTTTTATCGGTAAAAAGAAAAAAGTGCTAGATTAACGTACTTTAGAGTACTTAGGGGCTACACATTTAGTGCACATATAAAAAGTAGTAATTGCTGCTCCTGCTATAAAGTCTAGGTATTCTCGGCTCTTAAAATGGCCAGGTGCTGGTTGTATTGGTAGTTTGTGTTTGTTGTGAAATTAATATCCACGAACGGAAAGTTTCTGAGACATTGTCTACTGATTAGAGCTACTATTGTCTCACAATCAGGAGATAGATATAGCAAAGTAATCTAAGAATAAAAGCCGAACTTATTGTTCAGCTACTACGGATATATCTAAAAGTGGTAGGCATTGGTTCCATTATTAGCACTAGTTCCATATCAAGTTCCATGGATTTTGTAATTCTCACTAAAGACTATAGTGAATTGAATGGGGGCCTCGAGATGTTTTGTATATAGGTTAGCAAGGTGTTAGAAAGTGTTTATTTACTCAGTTTGAATTTGAGTCACGTTTTTCAGCTTTATAAAGGTTTAAAACATTGGCTGAACTTTTCAAAGTGAAACTGCGACAAACTCCCATTAAATACCATTAACTTTGCCAATTCCCATTTCTTTGAAAGAAAGGAGATGTTCCCTTCTTTTTGTGGCGTGGTGTTGCATTGTAGTAGAGCTGTAAGTAGCTTGGAACAATAAAGAACAGATAGGTTTTCCCTCTAAAATTCTTTCAAGTTATTTAAGACGGGAACAAGAGGCGGATTAATTGTATTTGTGACGCATTTGAGAATAAGTAATAGGAGACCTAAGTACCTAGCAGATAACTAATGCCTACTTTTAAAACTATACGATGATGTGGAGGCGTGGGAGACGAGAAGACCACATTCTCTTTCAGATCTGTAACGATTGTGTTTTGCTATATGCACTATTTGTTAAAACCTGCTTTACGATACACTTAATACAAAAATCTTGTTAACTGTACATATGACTGTCATGAAATTCAGCGTTGTGGAGTGTTACATAATAGTGAATAGAGGTAACCATACAGATGTAGAAGTAGAACTACAGAAGAGCCTTGCTACACTCTAGAAAATTGAAAATTAATTGATACAGGAGCAGGAGGTAATAGTATAAAAAGTGCCTCTCTCTCACAATACGATTGTCCAAGTCGAAACAAATTAGCAAACTCTCCGTCCCAATAAAATCTCATTACTTACCTGCTAAAATTCGTTGGGAAGTTGGAACTTTCGTTGCAAAGCCCTCCTTCCTAGGTCAATAAAATCCTTCCTAATCTATGTAGTGCATTAAGGTGCAAATAAGTAATGAGAGTATTACCACACACCCGATGCGAATATACCCTTCACAGAATTAAGTAACAGACGTGTTTCATTTATAAAATAGTGAATGCAGTCGCCTCGCCGTTGCAATTTGCATTGACCAAGAAGTTTGAAAACAAAATGGTCCCAGACACACTATGTCTGCTAATTCCAATCAATATTTGGAATAGGTACCTGCCTATACAATAACGTACATGATGATGTTACGTTTATACACTTTTACATTCTTACGATATTTTAAAAATCCAATTGAATTTATTTACTGCGTCTTTGGGCAACCCTTAGTGTATAGGCGTAAGGTCAGTAGACTAATAAACTCAAACTAAAGTACGTAATCCACAAATTGGAAGGAAATATCTGTATATCCTTATCGTCTTAATACACATAATGTTGTGTTCATTAAATTTAATTTAAGCGTTTTATTTATGAACTCAGACTTAATGCATACACAATGGTAAATACAATACATGAACTGTAAATTGGAATGAAAAATAACTAAATTTATAAAAAATCAGATACGTTTAGACTCTTAACTTTTCAAGGTACTAATATTTACTCATTCACAAGGAGTTTATACCGCATACCGTGTACCTACTGTTATTTTAATAGAAAATTTTACTTTGATCTTTAGCTCTGGATTTTACAGATTCTTCTTCTATTCCCTCTGCCAATGTGTCAATGAACTGAATATTTTTAATTGCAGTGAGAATTGAATCAAATATTTCGAAAGAACCCAAGAATAATGACACTGGGTAATTAGATAAGTAAATGTATAGACGATTTTCATCGTGTGAAATGAAAAACATTTTCACGTCAATTCTAGTCAATTAAACTTTCACTTTGGATTTGAAAGTGCAATTATAGGGGAAATGGTGTGATTTTTAGTGTGCTACTAATGCGTGAAATTCATATGTCTATACTTTGTAGTATCGCTCTCTGTAGTTAAATTACATAAGTAATTACAAAAGTGTGGCTGAATGAAAGTTCACTTCCACTTCCTGGGGCATTGTAGCACTGAATATACGAAGAATGAAGACGTAGTATTTATTTCTGGAGATAAAGCTCCCAGTATAAATAGTTTACATAAGTAACTGAAAGGGTGTCTCTGCGTATTGTTTGTTAGAGAGACGATAAGACAGGGAAGGAGTAGAGTTACGTATAGAGCACGTAAAAGTAAACTAGGTTCGTCGTACATAACAAAAAGACGGGTATTGTAATCTGAGTTGTGTATAGGTAGCATGTTCTATAATAACCTTTGGAAGGGGGTATTAGGGGCTGGAGATAGTAGTGATCGAGTTGGCTTTGTTCGACTTGTCATGTCTATCTGAATCTGTGGAAGTCGGGGAAGCTTACCTTTCTTCGTTCCTGGCTGGTAGATCAAGAGAGGGTATTATTCTTTAAGGCCGTGAGTAGGGAAGGCTAGGCAATGGCCTAGTGCGGGGAAAGTAAATATCCTGGACAAAGAATAGTAAAGGAAAAACAAAGTGAGTAAAGTAAGGTCGGTGGCTGGTGAGCTGGAGAAGTAGTTAGCGGAAAGTGTCTCGATGTGTTTGGAAATCGATTGAGACTGCTGAGAGAATTGAGATTTTGATTATACGACAGTTACGGGAGCACTAAATCCCCAAGAAGGACTCGGAGACCAGGAACCAGATCGGCCCTGCATACCACGGAATTTTGGGAAAGGGAGTATCGTTTGCGTGTGTAACTCGACGTACTGTGACTCGACGAAAATCCAAATTCCCTCACAGTTTCCGCCTTTCTCCTCCGCTGATGAACAGTACAACCGAGGACTGATCCACATCTACACTTCCACAAAAACCGGTTCACGTCTTCATAAATCCACTGCACACTTCAACAGGAACAGAGGAGCCGATGTTGGCCACTTCCCTCAAGACGCTGATGGTCAGACGCTCGATGATCGCTATCGTTCCACAAGACAACTCCCAAATAGAAACCCAAGATTTTTTATGGAATTTTTCGATAAACGTACGTTTTACGATTTACTTACCTATAAATTCCGTTTATGGCTCTGCAAGATGAAAACTTCTTATCCTTACCCATCACCTTATCTCTTCCCAAATATTTAATGTTCTTAACTGCCAAACGATCATTTTTCTTTAAAACTTACTAATCTCGGCAATCTATTAAAATCAACGGGCGGGAAAATGAGTTTTAAATTCTTTTTTCAATATTACATTCGTTTTCTACCTTACCTCAGAGGATATCTATCAATTCTATCAAGAAGATTGAAAAGCATTTGCGGATTTGGGGATTTTCCTTTATAACCATTTGTTTTCCTTGCGAACAGATTTCATACATGGATTCTCCTGTTGTTCTTGTGTTTTCTTTCCTTCCCCCATCTTATGTCCAGTCCATCTGTTTGCTATCGATAACTCCCTAATCTATCTATTCGATCCTGGGGCTTTCAACAGAAGGTAAAGTAACGAGAAGGAGGGTGACTTCACTTGCTTTAGCAAGAGTTGAAATATTTACGCAGTGACAATAAGACATCTGAGCTGATACGCATTACTTTACGACGCTCTCGCCCTTTTTCTTCCTCCGATTCCCTTCGTTTCCTTTTCCTATAGAAAATTTTTCCTCCAAATGTGCCTTGCATGTAGTATTACCCGGGTATTTTGACGGAAATACTACTGGCTAGCACATACGTGTACATGATAACTCTTCTTACTCACAATCATCTATAGGATGAGTCCCTTTGTTTAAAAGGGACTCATCCATCCTATAGATGTACTTTATTTTCTCTTCGCGCTTCTTTGTCTTTTGAAAGTTTTATTTTTTATCTTGCCTTTCCCGGTTTCACTGGCTTTTCTTGCTTGTTTTTCGTCCTCTCATCTCTTTGCTATCTTTTTCTGTCCTCGTCCTGCTTTTGTCCCCTACGAAAATGTCAGCAGCTCATAAATATCAGTCCACTATAAGTAATTTACAGCAAACAGTCAACAGTTCTTGTAGAACGAGCACCCTAAACGTTAAAGTTTCACCCATTCTTCCAGACAATGTTTTGTCTTTAACCCCTAGGGTGAGTTTTGTTGACGTCATATATCTTCTACTTTCACTCTCAACTCTCAAACTCAAGCTTTTCACCTTCTTTCTATTTACTGTGCCCTTCGCCCATCAAACAACCTACTTTCCCCAGTCTTCTTACAATTTTAATATTATTTTACTACCTCACCTTCACTCAATACTTTCCCAGTTGAACCTTGAAGATTATAGAAAATCTCCTCCAAGGTTTTCTGTCTACTGTAAAGGATTTTTTATGGGAATCATTGTAAATTAAAAAAATGTTTCCTACCTTTAGTGTTGTATCTGGCAGATAAAGTTTCTAATGTTAACCTAAAACGTGTAGTATAGTGTATCCATAAAAGTGTATAATAATATATTCATTGTTATTATACATTAAAGGTTGCCTTTGAGAATACCAAAAATTAATTTCATACTCTGTGAATGATAATTGAATGCATGTCAAAAACATAATGTGCTTTCTTCTATTTACTCATTCACAAGGAGTTCATAGCCCGTACTCTTTTTATTTTACTTGAAAATTTTGCTTTGATCTTTAGCTCTGGATTTTACGGATTCTATAACTTCATCTTCTATTCCCTCTGCCAATGAACTGAATCTCTTTCATTACGGTAAGACCCCCTGTGTCCTTGCGGCGTTCTTTGCATATGTACTGCCAAGGTATGTACTATGTACTTATTTAATCTATCCATATTCTTATTTTCTCTATCATCATTTTCGAAATCCCGTAATTAGCTTCGTGTACATATATGTAATTACAGTTATAAATGAGGTAGACAAAAACATATTAAATTACAAGTAAATGCATTGAGGAGCTATAGTAAGATAAAGGAAAGTTTTAGTGTCAAGCTTTTTGGCTCTTTTACCTGTAAATGAGTGTTTATGCATGGGGAATTGATGGGTTGTGTTGTGTGTGAGACTGTGTTGTGGTTGAATGAATGGCGAAGTCCATTAAACTTCATTTTGAGTTAGGTTGATCGTGAGTTGAGGTTGAGTTGAGCTTCAAGAGACTTGTGAAAACTAGACGTGATTCCCTTCAACTTGATTTATTACTGTAACTAAATAACCGAAGGAGGGAGCAGTGCATTGCATTGGCTTTACTAGCTCCAGTCCAAAGTGTTGTTGTAGTTTTGTACTTTGTTAGCACTGGAGAAAGAAGTCTTTTGTGTTCCATTTCATTGCAATGCAATCCACTGCTCTTCCTTATACTATTGTGCTATTCAGGCGGAGTAAAAGCTCCTAAGTATCTAGCACTGCGCGCACTAACTCCCAAATACTCCTGCCCGACTCTTCTTCCCTATATATCTATATATCTAGTGCATTGTGTCCATTCCGTTGTGTCTGATGTGAATGTGATGTCCAATTCCGTGTCCGGAATGCACGCGAGCCTCAACTGGCAAAGAAACAACTTACACATATCTCTACCTTGTTCCATTTCCTCTCCCAGTTAAACTTTCTCTTGTTATGTTTTATGTACATTTTGCTCTTGATCCTGTCCTATCCTATTTCTCTCTCTCTCTCTCTCTCTCCCACATTGTTAAAATGTTTGTCCGACTACTCACAAATCTAAACTACTTAACAAAACAAAGCTTTCAGCATTATTAGCCAAGTTGATTGAACACAATTTGTTCTATTGACTTTATTTTGTCATGTCATGTCACTTTCTACTTAGCAAATACAAATGCATCGTCAAATTAGCCTCTAATGTCCTATTTCTCACTGAAATGAAAAACCATGTCTTTGTAATCAACACTTTCATCCGTAAACCTTACTAGGTACAACTTTTAGTGTTATTGCTTTTCTTGATAAAACTATCTGCCCCTTTTATTACTTCCTCGAAAGATATTATTACACTATTTCTTAGAAGAAGTAAGAAATGCCTCGATTACATTTCGGAAAATTGACGTTACATTTAAATAGCAGTGATTGTCATTTAGTTGGAGACTTTCCACGTCCGAATCGTGTCAACACCTTTAAAATTAAGCGTGGTGTACAATTCCAGAGAGTGATAGGCATCGGTGGAGCTTTCACTGATGCCGCTGGCTTAAACATTGCATCTTTGAGCAGGGACACCCAAGAAAATCTCATAAGGTAAGTTAAATATCCGGTCTTAACATTTCCATTTTAAAAAGTCTAACTACTTAATTTCCGATGAATTCATAATGCTCAAAGGAAAGGATGTGCCTTAGGGTAGATGGGTATGCCTCTCCTTCCTCACTATTATTTATGTACAAACACAAACGTATTTATAGTGGGACTCCTCATTCATGTTCTTAGAAAAAATCTTGAGAACATCAATAGAGTCATATGTACAAATCCAATTTTATTAGATATTGAATTCAATGTGGTAGCTATCTGTCTTTGGTATAAAGTGAAACTCACAGGGAAAAGAAATATCTAAATCTAATCGAGTCACTTGATCCATATTGAAATATTTCTAAGAAGCCCTTTCTAAAAGAGGAAGTCTGATGTCTTAAATCTGCAGACAATACTCTATTGATATAGAATTTCGGAGAAAAGTTGGAAAATTTGAATGAAATCAGATGAGACTGTGTTTGAAATATGCAGATGGTTTACAAAGAAAATAGATAAGAGTTTTCCATGAATGATCTTAAGTAAAAGAATGTATTTGTGGTAATATGTCGTGTGTAGTGTGTTCGTTTTTGGTTTTGAAAAGAGTTGCTTCAGAGTCTGACGGGACAGGACATAATAGAGTACATTCCATAAAAGGAGAAACGAAAGGAAGGGACTTTGGATATTCTTCTTCTCTCAAGAGTTCAGTGGAGATGGAGAGTTTTTCCAGAGAACAACTTTTCTCTTTTTAGCAGATAAAAGAAAATAAGGGGAAGGGTTGCTTTTTAGTTAGGTTTTTGATTCTGAGAGTCGAGGAGGAGTAGAGAGAAAGTGGAGGAGAAGAAGATGAGCAGGCCGGTTTGTGTTGGCTGAGCCAGCTCTTTGTTGGGTTGCTGCCGTTTGATTTTCATGGAGAAAGAAATGAAGGAACTGTCGTCTTGTCCGAATAAGTCCCTATCTCTATGTATTGAAGAATCGGGTAAAAGCCAGAGTTAAAGAACAGATGTACGTATGCATCGGGGAAAAACTCGTGATGTATTTATATAGAAAGAAAGCGAGAGAAATGAAATGAAAGTTTGAGGGAGGGAGAGAGAGAGAGCGAGAGAGAGATGCGTCCAATTTCCTTGGATATTAAATGTCATCCTAGAGGCAATGTATCAATCCTGACCAATCCTATTTCCAGGTCATATTTTGGACAAGATGGAAATGACTATAGCATGGGCAGAGTTCCAATCGGTGGCACTGACTTCTCCACTCGCCCTTACACCTACGACGATGATGTGGAGTCTTTGGGAGGCTCTGATAGGAACCTCACTCGATTCTCTCTGCAACCGGAAGATCACAAACTTAAAGTAAATATTTCCTCACTTAGCATTAATGTCATGTACGAATTGCAATGTCCCGCCTTGTTGTGTGGTGTCGAATCTTAAATTCTACATTCATTCCCATGCACGTTTACACATAAACATTGCGTACTACATCTACTCTCTCTCTCTATAATTTATTGCGACTCTTTTGCCAGCTTATGTTTCTGTAAACCGGGCTTTATTGCGTCGTGCATGGCATTTTGCCTCGCCAACTCTTTCAACTCTCAACATAAAGAAAAGGCTTTCTCAAAAATAAAAATTCGGACATTTTAAATCAATTTGTTTAGTGCTTTTCCCTTCGTTCCCTATTTATGTAGATACCGTACATTCAATGGGCTCAGTCCTTAAGCCAAGGGAAACTTAAATTAGTCGCATCTCCGTGGAGTGCTCCTGGTTGGATGAAGTCGAGCAACAGAATAAAAGGAGGCATTCTAAAAAAAGAATATTATCAACTCTGGGCCGACTATTTTGTCAAGTAAGTACATTCAGGGCAAAGCACTTCAATTAAATCGCAAAGAGATTACGATGGAGGTAGACTTAACCTTAGACGTAAGTAGATATAAAAGGAGGAGATGTAATAATATTGCTGTAGTAGACCAGTCAATATAGAGGTTCGTATATAGAGAAAGGATTTGGGAATTTTGGACATTGGCACAAGGACACATATGTACATTAACCTTAATGTTTATTACTCAAATGGCCAGATTCCTACAGGAATACAAAAAACTCGGGATTGACATTTGGGGAGTGACAACAGGCAACGAGCCTGTCAACGGCTTCATCCCAAATTGGCCATTTAATTGCATGGGATGGTCCGCCAAGAATATGAGACAATGGATTGCCAACAACCTTGGTCCAACACTCGCTTCCTTAAGACCAGAAATTGATACTCGTATTATCATTCTCGATGACAATAAGGGCGCCGTCCCCACTTGGGCCAAAGAGGTGATCTTTAAATCTACTACAGGGTCGTCCAAAGATTACTTTCCATATGACTTTCACCATAATATATAGTTGCCAGCTTTCTCTTTACACTCCTAAACGCCTTAACTAACAATAAGTTTGTGATTTCATTCATGCGTTTGTATTGCGGTTTTGATTGTGTAATTGAAGTGTTCTGTAACACAACAACATTCCCACATTTTAATTAAACAATTTTGCTTGAATCAATAAATCTAAGTATTATGGGGCAGTATGGTTTAAATCGAAATTTCGTGAACACGGTGATCGTCGTATGGGGAGTAAATATTTGAAATATCCTGGAGTGATAACGCAAAAATAATGATTTATAAAATGAATAAAAATGTTTAGTCTAATGATCTGCTTATTCGAACTAAGTATAATATTATTAGCGTTACTTTATGAATAAGAAAGCGAAGTTCAAGTGCTACCAATTGAAAACTATCCAAATAGGTATAATTCTTAGTAAAATCTTGTACCTTATAGTGCCTACTTTGGTAAGTATTCATTGCGTGATCCATTTATCAAGATATAGGATACTTGGAAACGTGAATGTTATAAAAGTTAAAGTACATTGAGTGGAATTGCATTGACCTAGCTTTTCTGGAGTGGAATTGAAGGGAAGATTTTATCAATGGTGATGTGTACTTATATTTATAAATTGTGCAGCTCGGTAGTGGGTTTAAAGGAGGGACTTGAACATAAAGTATTACTTAACTTAGTTATCTTCGATTTGGTTAGTTGAACTGCTAAAGTGTAGAAGTGAAGAGAAGCTGTATTACACTAACTACTTAGCTATAGTGTATATAGGTATGTACTTTAGTCTTTATATGCATGGCATCCCTTTGTTGGTTATACGAATTGGAAATAGACAATGGGAGAAGGAGTGAGCATTGCTATTCTTCGACGGTTCTATCCTGAGGCAGTCCGGAGTCCGGATCTGACTCTCCCCTTCCAACCAATGTTTTCTTATGTATTCTGGACGATTAAGTATTCATATCAGTCCTTGTAAAATGAATGTGAAATTGAATTGAGTGGAAGGAATGTAATGGAATCGTATCATCTCCTGCTCACTTCGTTTCAAGAATAACCACCGTCACGCTCATAGTTGTTATGTCACTTCATCCTAGAATATATCTTCACTTCACGCTAACATTGTTACGCTACTTAGTAGTGACATATTGATCGTGCACACAGCATTTAAATACTACAAATACGCCTACTTATATACAACAAGGCCATAATAATGCATTTTCATGTAACCTACATTTCTGTGTCCTCCACAGAAACTTTTACATCGTTTCTTCAACACACACAAGTAACATTCGTCCATAAACTTCTGAAATGTAAAATATGAACGAGATAAGTGGAATAAAAATTCCTGCTCACAAGATTCTACGAAGATTCACATTAATACACATGCCGTACCTAAATATATCTTTTAGCTAGCTACCTATACCTACCTCTATGTCTGGGCATGTGAGGGAAAGTTATTTCATATTGCGTCTCTGACTCACAATTTTTTTGCTTGATTTCCCTTTCCAGATATTGGGTGACAGAAGTGCGTCTCAGTACGTGGATGGCGTAGGAACTCATTGGTACGTGGACTTTTGGACCGGATCGGACGTTCTTTCCCGATTTCATAGTAGCTACCCTGATTATTTCATCGTGCAAACTGAAGCGTGTCTTGGTATGTCTTCTATAATACGCAGTTTGACTCTCTTAATTGCATTGTTTCAAACCATATAAATTCCTGGTCCAATTCAAGTAGGTACTTNACTCTCTTAATTGCATTGTTTCAAACCATATAAATTCCTGGTCCAATTCAAGTAGGTACTTACAATACTTACAAAAAATGGTGGACAAAATAACGTATTACCGAGAATACCTATCGTATATCTTGTATTGGTTCGACCTGGTGAACTATTGTTTCACCATGGCCTTTTATGCGAAAAATTAATAGTTCAACCCGAGGGTGTGAACTACGTTTTCATCAACACTCACTTGTTTTTATTTTTTTAATAATGATTCCAAAATAGCCAGTAAATATTGTAAATAAGCAGGTTATGTCAGGTAAAGTATGTTTTTACTTCACTCCCATTCCGCATCGCCTGTTATCTTCTCTAATTATACGCCTTGCCGTTCCTAGCTCGTATAATTGCGATTTATGCCGACCCCCGCGGGTGCCTTTCAACTATAGTCAAAAATTAATCAATTTTAGAGTGTTTTCTTAATGTTGTCGATTAAACACAATGAGTCCCATACAATAATTCGTTTTATTTTCCAATGAATTGTGCAAAATTTTTGGTGTTCATCGTCGATCCATTTAAATAAAATATTGCTAGCTGAGAAGAATATTGATCTAGTTCTTTAACAGGTAGCACAAAAGGTTTTAACTTTCCTTGGCTATTAAATGGTATTTTTAGTCCCCTGTTGTTAGAATTGGTACTTGTTTTTGAATCGATCGGATTCATTCGAAATAGGACATTTTTATCTACGAAGCAGACTGACTTAAATAAATTCGATAGGTAGTATAATTGGAGAATAGACACCATTTTTGGATATTTTGAATCCTACAACCTTAAAACGTAAGGAAAAAGCAGTTAGATATCTCAAAATTACAGAATTCGGGTTTGCCTGCCTTTCCTCACTCTGCTTAATATCACTATCACCTCGAATCCCATTAATGTGTTATTAGTAGTAGGGGTGAAATATTTCGGGGTTTTTCATGGAGCAGGTTTTCGTGGTATCGAGGGGACGAGCTAATTCGAGATATATGGTATGTCTATTTATGGACAAATGACTGATTTTATGCATAAGCTCTATAGCTAGGCTTAAAACAATTCGTATCGTAACAACGTGCTAATTACCTAATGGTTTAGTAATAACTGTAAAATTAACTTGTGTCACACTCACAACACAATGCACAACTAGAAACAGAGAAAACAGTCATTTAGAAACGGCATATTTCGTATACTGGAAAATATTGCACGCATTCTCATACAAATTAATATTTATACATAGGAATGCAAAAATGGAGATCTTGCCATGAAATGTTGCATGAATATTTTGCTGTGTTAGATAGATTAGGTCACACGTAGCACACTATGCACATTTGCAAGATATCTAATGTAAGTATAGGTAGTGCAGTGAATTTAATAGAATAATAAACTAATATGAAATAGAGAGATAGTATTGGACATAGAGGCATAGATTGCGAATAATTCGTTGAGATGTCTGGTCGGAGTTAGGTGAAGCAGCCATTTCGAACAAGTCAGTAGAGCAGCGTCGTCATTTGGAGTTGTGCAGGGCTAGAGAGAATTTACGGTACATGTGTGTGTGCTGATGTGTATATTATGTGTGTTAGCACGTGTAGAAGAAGATATTTCATAGTATGGGTATTATTTCCATCCATCCATCTACTGTAGGAACATGTAAAATGTAAGTTCAGCTGTGTGTTTCTTCAATTCATCTATCCATCTGCCTCCTTTGCCCTCCTGGCCTCTCCTATTTCACTAGACACAGGAGCCCCAACTTTCCTTTTGGCATTTCGCCGCTTTCTGCAGTCAACCTGGGGCTTGCATCCATTTCTTCCATTATAGCACTAATAGTATAATAATAAGTAATGTAGTAGTATACCTAGGTGCTATTTGAAAGTTCTATTCAGCCGTCCTTCCAACTCCTACACGTCTTGTCCCATTACCAAAGATATAAATATGATATTAATATGGAGGCTAGTGGTATAAGTGAGGAGTGAGCACTCACTTGCATCCATCCAATCCACCACAATGCTCCTGTATTCACGTAGAGAAACATAAATCACTTTATCACTCATAATGTGATGCTATTCACATCCACACACTGCCACACCACACCAAACCATAGCACCACCAAGCCAAACCAAACCACATATTCAACTGAAACTCCAAGAGAAATTCCCTTACAAATACTCAAACTTCAATTCTATTTTCCCCCGCTACTCTTATGTACTTACTACTCTCTTCCTAATAACATGATGGCAGATAGAATATTAGATAAGTACTAGTTAGAACTATAAATAAAATATTTTCCCCTCTCTCGAACTATGCATATAATAATATGTACTACTCATAGTACAGGGAAGTATATTATTGGTGTCCGTATATTATATTTAGTCATCTCATGTGATAGACTTATGGCGTGGGATGCTTATGCCGCTAAATATACTTTCACCCATCCATCCTTCATGTTTTTACTGTGTCGGAAAGAGCAGAACCGTCAAGCTGCCCATTTTCCTATAGCAGCCTGGTCATCATGCCCTCCTTCCGTTGAATTGCTTATTGGCCCAGTCCGCTCCTCTTCAATGTCTATTTTAACTTTCACATTTTTTATCTGCCTGACAAGACAAGACAGGCAAAATAAACTGAATTGGACCACATGCCTTACTAAATACATAATAAAATTCGGGATATCTGGAATGTAGCATTTTGTGGTCAATAATATTTCTGGATGAATTTCGATTATTTTGTATTAAATTAGAATTGTAGATTTATCCTTCTTGGTTTAATCACTAATTAAAATTTGTACGAAGTCAATTAATTAGTTTGAGATAAATAAGCGGATGGCAATGTGGATTAATTCTCCTGTTTTGGTACAACATTTATCTGTGCATCTAATCAGTTCTGGTGCATGCGGTTGCCATTGCAAGACTGTTTAGGAAAGTGAGTTAAGAGTTTTACCTTTGATTTTAGGGGCAATGCAAGTTTTTCCGGGAAAGTGCACTGGGCTAGATGGGAGGGAGCATACGTTTTGGCAATGAATCCACTGTTTTCCCCGTTGTAAATGGTGCGAATGAAGAGAATGGTTAGTGGAAAGTAAAGCAGTCACCCATGTCGACTGAGAGTGGCATTAGGATTCAATTGAATCGGGAATTCGATCACAATTCACAGACAATGAGCCATGTATTCGTATAATAAGGCGAAAGCTATGACATGGATTGCATTGTAGTGTTCCATTGCATCCTAATGTAATGGTTAGAGTAATACATATTATGTACTTTTCCATCTACTCACAACAATGACTTGGATTTCATTGCAGAGCAATCAAATAGGGGAAGAATTTCCGAATTACCTCAAAATATACTGTGCACATATAAATATACTTTCACCAGACACAAATATACAGGAAATAAGTACATAGCGGATGTAATGCCAAAAATATCAGCCTCTTTCCAACTGAAGATGTTTACTCTGCTTACGTCTATGTATTTAGTCGACTTTCTTTAGCAAGTACTACTACTAGCATGGCACATAAAGGCTAACTCTCTGCACGTACCTTCATATTACTCTACTTTCTCTCTGTGTATACTTTCACTACATATAGGAAAGTACCATTTCAGGATGGAGGAAATAGTGAAAGTTGTAAAGGTCTTCTTGTCAGAGAATATAATAGGATAAAATAAAACGATTTTAGATGTAAGTCTGTTTCTAACTGCTCTGACTCTGGCTACTGTTAAATTCTGCAGCTCTGTAAATACTTTCTTTATCCACTAGGACTATATAGAGAACTCGTATGATACTATTGCTCTATAGTAGAAGAATACGTAGATAGAGAAAGTCTCTCCGTCTCAATCTCAAGTACTGGTGAAGTAATGTTTGGCAGTAAAGGATAGCCAATGCTCATCCATTGATAGGATAAGAAATAAGATCAGATTGGCCAATGCAATAGCAATACAAAACTATGGCTAACTGTTTTAATAGAATACTTGCCAGGAGTTGTATGTTATATAAATGGATGGAACACAACAGAGTTTCTTCCTTCCATCATTTCAAAGCTCAACTAAAATACCAATAATAGCACATTGCATCCTCGAAATCTTCTTCTCCATACAGTGCATATATCTCTCTACTACTTATATATGGTATATAGGTATAGATATAGATTTTAGGCAGATAAAGATATATGTAGGTGTATAAAAGTACCTTATTCTCTGTTATTATTTCACTGTGCAGAAGTAGGTGGCTACTACTACTTGAGAACAGTATCAAACTAATAGCCCATATATGTAGTGTAGAAGGACCAAGATATTTAGCTACATAATATACTACTACGCACTTAAAGGGAGAACGGGCAACATTTCTCCGAAATCGAGTTTTTCCCCAAATACTGGAAAATAGTACAAGAAAATCTGAGACAAGTTCTCTCTGTCTTTTCTAATCGCTAAACAGACAACTTGGCTTTCTCTTGTGTGCAAGGAAAGGAGTCTCACAAAGTAGACCAGACACACAGGCCAAACAAACAATGCTCTTCAAGCCTTGGCTTATTCCTCCATTCACAATATCACGCTTTCGATTACCTACTCAGATATCTCTTACGGCTCTTTTGTACCTACTCACTCTCTATCTCCATCTTTTCTTCCATTTCCTACGCAGCTTTAAGCCCTTGTTCCTCACATATCTATACTATGTATCTACCTTTTCAATGGACACAAGAAATAGACAATTGTCAAAAACATAAATAAACTCTCTATGTTACAGTGGACAATTTATTTCTCAACTAATTACTTCTATTCAGAGATAAATCCAACAATTCATTACTTAGGTAGATAGCTGTAAATTGCAATTACAATTAAAATTGGAAAATGTATCGCTCCTGTCGTCACACTTTAGGTACATATCAATTTTACTACATTTTGACATTACTCACCTCAATTTTAAAAGAGGCGATTTTAGCAACTGTGAAAAATGATATGAATGTAGAATGTAAGAATCGCAGGAGGTGGTAACGAATTGTCAAGTGGTTTTCAGTCGTTAATTCTTTGTAGGTATTAATCTATTTTGTTTGTTGGTCACAGATAGAAGGACGAGCGGGTAGAGAGAGTACATAAACTGAACAATTTATTAGGTCAAAAGAGAAATACCTGGGTAGTGGCCAGGAATTCATGTGATAGCAGAGCTAACTAACACCCTATAGTCCTAGAATAATATTTCCGAGACCCTGAAAAGCAATTTTCTCTGGCGGTTCTCTGATCAAGACTTCTTTTTCAGTTGGTTGTATGTATGTGGTGTGGTGTATTCTTGTTTGACTCATTCTCATTTCTTCGATCAATTTACAGGATTCACCCCTTGGGAATTGGAGAAAGTTATTATTGGAAGTTGGGAACGAGCAGAGCAATATCTCGAAGCCATCATTCGGGTAAGTTTTGTTGCGCTGCACAATTACTAAACTCTTATTCATTTTACTCATAGCTAGCACTAACCACACACTCAGCACTCCAAGTTCATAACAAAATGACCAATCAATTTCTTCCGCCAAAGTGTACGGCTACTCATTTTATGTCATTTCATGGCACATAGCTATCTGCGAAATGAAACTAAGACAATGTGATCTTATTACCACATTGATTTTCACAGCATTGCAACTCCTGCACCATTGAAACTGAATTCCTTGTTCGTAACTCTAGTTATACTTTCGTACTTATCATTTTCGCCATTAATTATGCTCCCTCCCACATTGAGTGTATTTTTACTAGTTTCCTATCTTTAGCAATGTTTTTAACTTTTTCCATTCCAAAAAAAAACTGCAATCCAAACAAATAAGAGAAGTTTGCTATTAAAATGACCAATAATATTATTCTTGCATTTTTGTAACAAAGCAAATAGTTGCATAATATCAATCTCCATTTTTATGTTGAAGGAAATGTGAATTCTTGGTGCAATAACTTTTTAGTGAGCTAGTCATAGCACTGTATAAAAGGCTAGGTTTTTTCTAAATTTTTGGTGCCATGCGAGCTGTATACAATCAAGGAAATTATTACTAAGTTGGCTAGAGTTCGTTGGGTTATCGCACTTGAGCAGATACAGACTGTTGTCACTGGTATGTCTTGTGTGACTGTATAGTACGTACATAAGTAGTTGGAAAAGTTTTTAAGAGATTCTTAGTGAGTTTTTAGCATTGGGCAAGATTACTGCACGCAAAGCAGCTAAATGACGGAACTCTTCCTATTTCTCATTTGCTTCCCATTAAAACCTTCAGAGATTTGGGCTTTGGGGGAAAATTTTCTGAATAACGAGGCCTTTAATGGACAAAGAACTTTCATTTATGACTTGCCATATGCTCTTCTATCACAAGGATCAGTAGAAACAGTAGGAACTGTTCCTACACTCCCAGATTCCTCAATTCCTCAGCCCCAAAACGAATCTCTTCTTACTTTTCTTGTCTTATCTTGATCTCTTACGGATACTTGCTTTCACCTTGTGCATTTGCTACTGTAGGAGTCTCGCGAATAGATAGATATACGAGTAGATTGCATTTTCAGTAGCTACATAAGTACCTACCTACAGAGATTGTATGATACGCCACAATATAAATACTTAGTAGCAGTGAAACTGAAAGTTTTCAAACTATTTCCAAAATTATGGTCACCATGTCATATCAATAGTGGCTCCCACAAAACTAGCCATACTTATGTAGTGGAAAATTATGTTGGCAATGCTTTTAGCAACCCAGAAAGAAAATATTTCTGTTGCTCTATAAAAGCTTAAATATCCCTCATCTCCTATAAAAATATTCAGAGAAAGCTTGCATGCGTAACCGTGTAGGTACAAAGAGCGGGAAATTATTAGTGTAAGTCAAGTAACCTTTCGGAGATTAAGTAGGTAGAGAGGAAACCAACATCCTCCCCCATGTGGCAATAATGAATGATGCTAATAAGTAGTAAAGTGTATAGTGACTAAGTCCCATTCTATTTCTATAGAATAAGACAAATGAGAGTGAGAGAGAGAGAGAGAGGAAGTATAATAGTTGCTAAATGTGATGTGGTTATGGAAGTGGGAGTAGTAAAGAGTAAGGTAGCATGTAGTTTGTCGCCGAAGGGATTTAAACAACCACAACCTGCCAGCCTCAAAGCTTTTGCTTATCCCTTATGGACAGGAAAATAAACAGAAGGAATAAATTTATTATGTGGCTATTCCACTGAGATTAGACGAGATTAGACATTATGATGTGGCGAGAATGACATAGCATGGCAAACCAAAGAGCGCTCTAATATTAATCATACAGTGTCAGACCCTCTAAAATTCCTATACATACACTTTACACTATTATGTTCATTTCATCCTTATCAACCTATACAATTCACATTCAAAATAAATATATCCACTCAACTTCTCCAGGCTATTGTTCCTACTCAAATTCTATATATACGCGAGAAGAAAAGGACTATTGTTAATATTTTAATAGTATTATGTTTATTAGTGTAGTGTAAAGATAGGTAGGTGGTTCTAATGTTAAATAGCGTTTTATATTACAGACAAGGATGATGGGACATTAGCCTTTTTGTTGGATATTTGAAAGTTTAAGGTTGGAGGAGATACTACTGACATAGTTAATGATACACATAGACAGAATGACATACATGGGACATTAAAATGACATGAGTGCCAGAGCCAGAGGTCTTGTCATTCCCTTCCGCGGCTACACACACTATACATATTATTATTAACCCAGTAGTGTGTGCTGTGTGCAAGAGGGCTGCCCTATCTGAACAGATAACACTAGACATCAATTTGTTTAGTCTGCACTAATAATAGAGTATTATCTAGTGCGTATATTATAGTCAACTTCGGAGCTCACGGACATTACCCGCCTGATATCTACTATGTAAGTATGTGGTAGGAGTAGTAGATAGTTGATACATGTGCTTTAGTGATTGCTCTGCTAATACGCCATGTGTATACCAAGTGCCATGACATGGCGTGGCAAGACCTTCGAGCATTTATCTCCTCTAAAGCCAACATATGAAGATGTGCATGCAAAATGGTAAATGTCAGCTGTTAATGGACTGGATTTGCTTTGATTTGCGAATTACAGGACATGAAAAATTGGGTGGGAGGCTGGATCGACTGGAATCTCGCTCTCGACTTGAAAGGTGGTCCCAACTGGGCTAAACTAGCCGCTGATGCTGCAATTTTAGTTGATGCTCCTAATGATCAGTTCTTCAAGCAACCCATTTACTATGCCATCGGCCATGTGTCAAAGTTCGTCCCGGCGGACTCCATCCGCATCCAAATGAATTCCATTACCGATAATCCACCAAGAAATTTACAATCTGTTGCGTTCCTACGCCCTGATAATGGAACTGTGATCGTCTTCCTCAATAAGTCAGTTTTTATTTTTATTTCAACCCTTTCTTACTTTCTTATTTCACAGTCACTCCATCCATGATAAGCCACACTTCCTGCATACCTACGTACATATTCTAGGCACACCCATAATATAAATACTTATGTAAATACTACTTCAACTACTACTATCGACAATTTAGACAAATTATGAATATCTTTTACTGACTAGAATTTTTAATCCACTTCTTAATTAAAAGTTTTTAAAATTTTCATTAACTTCTTGCCTTTGAAGATAAAGCAGAAAATAAAAATGAATTGCCTATTTAATATGACAGGTCCACAGGTGTTCATTTGCAGTGTTTTATTGTTCTGTCTAGCAGAAGCAGATAATATTTTAGTGCAACCTTGTTTCAAATGAATGTTAAATTGTTGGACAAGAATGTTGAATTTAGAGAATTCTTTATTTGTAGGAAGATGAGATATTATTTGAGAGGAAAGCAGGTGTATTAAGGTAAGGTGTAGGGGTGGAATGGTAAAAATTCAGTAATTGACCTAGTAGGGGGAATGCAAGCACCGCATTGCTGTTTAATTGACTCGCTCATCTGAAGTGTCTCTTATATTAACACATTCTGCTGTCGACGATAGCATCTGTAATATACAAGACATTAAGCGGGGAGAATGTTATGGACAATAATTCGGGTAAGATTCTGTAGCTCTCAATGCTCGAGTTGAGATGAAGTACTAGTGTGTAGTGTGGAGAGAGAAAGAGTGAGAGGAACAGGGAGTTTTTGTAGAATGTGACACAGCACACACGTGTGTGTGTTGGCTTGGGCTGTGTTGGCATTGGCTGGGATGGGATGTGATTAGGAGAGTGCGAGAGTGGAGCCGGAATAGAGTCATGGAACCGCATGCCATTGACAATATCACATAATTTGTCCTGTGTCCAATAACATAACCCTTCCTCTGCCTATTGTCTTTTAGGCCATTTCCTTGTGCCATTACGGAATTTTTTCTGTATATTATGTACGTGAGTGATTTTTATTCGAGTTGAAATTGAATGTTTGTCTCCTCTCTTGTTTTCCTCCTCAGACTCAACTACGATGCCAAAGTCTCTGTTTTTGATGAGGAAAGGGGAAGTGTATTTCTGAGCATTCCTGCCAAATCGATTCAAACGTTGCTTTATTGGTGAGTGAAATGAGTATCTGTCTCTCTTAGTATAAACGTATGTTGGAAGAAAGGAGACTCGACTCAACCCTCTCATCTTTGAATGGAACTGTCCGCCTGAAAAAACAGACAATGTCCTTGTCGTTGCCATCTTAAGTTAAGGAGGAAGTAAAGCCAAGCCATCCAATAAGTCTCATCTGTGCAATAATCCTAATAATGAAGGGAGAGAGAGTCAAATGACAGAGACAGAGCTTTTGGGGTGACAAAGCAAGCCACAAATTAAACCCGTCTGGCACACCGCTGCATTCTTGTGCACTAATAAAAATGTCGACGCAATATCAGCTCAGGTTACTAATAATACTTCCCTGCGCCAAGAATTAAGAAGATGGGACCCATTTGGATTATTACATACCTATTTTCCACTACTTAGCTCAATCTCTCAATCTCTCTACATTCTGACTTTGACTCCGTCATTTCAGACTGTCAGACTAGAGAGATGAGAGGGAGACCAGGGAAATTGAACTCATCCTCATTTTAAATGCTTCGTTAACCCTTTTGCCATTTGTTCTCTTCAGGGGTAGTAGTAGTACTATGTTGTATGTGTATTCCTATAATATATCAACCTGTGATAGCATTCAACGTATCAATCCTTCCCCCTACTTTTTTCTATTCCCTGTCTAAAGATGTCAAATTGTTTTCCTATTGTCATTTTAATGACTACCCATGTTAAAAATGTCATTGTTGATTTACGATTTTTAAGTAACCCCTAAGTTATTATTATCTCGAGTTTTGTAATAAATGTAGCAGTACAATCATTTAAAAATGTAAATAATACTACTATATACCTATGTACTCATTATATTTATATATGTTCACGTCTGTTTTGTATTTTTGTTTATCTGAATTTAAGTTGTATTTATTTATGTATTTAAGTTGTAGACATATTATTATAATATCGTCTCGTCATGTACTAAATGTGTAAGGAGAAGATGTCTGATTCCAAAAGAAATTTTGTTATTTTACATACTCAACGATTATCTGCCAATATATCTTACATTATTTACTTGTGTTATTTATATACGCTTCGGCTTGTCATAAATATATATTCAATAACAACAAAAGTATTTACAATATTCACAAATAATTTTCATTTGTGGTTTATTTTTCAGTCTCTTTTCAAGTGGAAAACTCGAAACATAGAGTTGGTCTAACCTCATATGAAGCCGCATACCAATTAGTAGGTACCTACCTCTCGTTTTCCATGGTTTTGTATGAAATATTATTTTGCTTTGATTCTACAAACGTCCTAAATGGTAGTCAACTGACCTAGCTGTCATAAAAGCCACAGTTTTACAGGTTGATCACTATCTGACATGAAAAGCGCTACTGCACTAAAATTAAGTAGGCCAGTTCATGCACTGTGAGACAGCACTGTCACAAAGTGACAATTACAGGACGCTGCTGTAGCATAAACCACACTCATGCATCTATTGTACCTACTTGTACTCACTTACACTTACTCACTCAGTCAGTTGTTAGCCTAGTACTCTCCTCGCTTGCATGCAAATCAAAATGCTCATTCATATTCACGACCAACGATCAACCAGCAGCATACTTAGTAGCATCACACAACTCTTTACTGCATTGCATTCTATTTCGCTCTGTACAGAATGACTTTTTTACTGTATCACTCCTACCGACTCTAATATGCATTTAGTAAATGAGTATTTTACTCATCTTCCTCACTCATTCTCAGGACTATAGTAAGCACCACAGTTTAATTAGCAGGTAAAAAATAAGTAAAATATTTGCACTAAATTACATTTTCTATTACTATTGCTGATGTATTTTGACTATGGCATTTATGCAACAAATTTTTGATGCCTTTAGCTATGCAAGCTTTATTCTGTATTCGTAGTCTCACCTCACAACTTCACAAGTTATCGATTTCCAAAATTCAATATCATTTTCAAATATTATTAGCACAGAGATGTCAATTTAGCAATAAAATGTTTTTCAAAGCAACCAACACATTCGTAATAGCTCTTTATGTTTATAAAAGGTACAGTTTGTAATTTAATTCAAGGTTTGGATTGTAGAAATCTGTCTCGTGTTCAGATTGGAAGTTGCCACAAGTGTATAGAGCTGGATAAGAATCCTTCGTCGTTTACAGGACAGTTAAGGAAGTATTTAAGTAGTTTGTATGTGTCATTTTTGACAATAGTCAGGTCGTAATCAGGCGAGAGTGATGTGGGATGCGACACGAGCTCATCTCCCACAACACTCCTTGTAAGTTAGGATTGGAAATATCTGCAGAATTGTTTGTGCCACATATAGTATTTATGTTTCGAGTGTTGTGTAACGGTGGCCCACTCTGAATATCATCTTCTTTTTTGATCTTGTGTGTATATTCCGCGTTGGGAGTGAGTGTACATGTATGTGAGAGTGTGTGTGTGTGTGATGTTGCTCCGTATCTTGGTTGTGTGTGATATAGGACAGTGTAATGTGTCTGTAATGTTTGGAACAAGAAGAAGCAGAAGTGAGGCGTGACTGGAGCCACTTCTCATTCTCATTCTCAGCCCGTGCATCAGATGACATTTTTACGACAATGCGTCCCATCAATTCTGTCCAACTTTGTGCATAACTGCTCTAATAAATTGACTTGCAAGCATTCTAGTCTCCATATAATCTCCTCTTCCCTTTCCTCAAATACACAATCTTAACTTGCACTCACTAACTAAGCCTACATTAGTTATCGTTAGCTATGCAACTATAATATCTACATCCTTCTTCGCCTATCTATTAAACATAACCGAGTTCACTTAATAGTACTTAAGGTACGCGTATGTCTATAGGCTCCATATAATAAATATCTCCAGAATACACAAAATGAGAACAATATACAAGACACTTTTCTGCACAAAAGTGGCACACCGAGAAAATTGCATGCTTAGACATACATATGAACATGCACTAACGAAAATGAAGACGATCTGGCAGTGCCAAAAGAAGAATTTATGCTGCACAGATACATTTTATTTATTTACTAGGTAAACCTTAGACATTATACACACAACACAGACTCTTTATAGTATAATTCTAATAAAACATTCTCTCATTCTGTGCTCGACTAAAAATATCTCATGTGCACTACCAACCAAGCCAAATGGAAGCATCTTTAAGCTAAAGGAACATTGTAAAGTTATTGTAGCTAACTTGACACTTGACACCAGTAGCAAACCTAAGAATCAAGTAATTTAAACACATCCTCCCTACAGATTTCACAGTACTTAAAATATTACAACCGTTTTGCCAGCACACACTCCCTCCACCATCCACTGACACAAAAACACATAAACATACATTGTAAATAGTATTATTATTATTCTTACATATTCATACCACATCCACTCTACAAAATAATACTCCGTCCTTACACTACACTAACTATACTTATCCATGAATAATAAACTCAAATTCTCATGTAGGTAGTAACAATCTTTTAATTTATGGCATTTCCTGTGTTCTTACAGTTAAGTATCTATTTGTCATACACAAGAAATCACATTTTTCCTTTGACATGAATAACAACATCTTGCAATTAATGTTTACTCGTATATTCTGCTAATCTAGCAGAACCAACAGGATAAAGGAGATATTTCATGAATCAGCCGCTTGTGAATCTCATCCTTCCTGCTTGCTATCTACCTACCTACTCACATATTCCACTCTGTGACTACACAAAAATCGGGAAAAAATGTGTGTACTTAAATCAGCAAAAATTAGGCACAGGCACAGTACAGCTATATATCATGATTTATTATTGCTGTTTTAAATAAAATAACAGTGTAACTGAGATTACATTCTCTCAATGGGGCACAGTGAGTTTAAAAACGACCAGAGAATATTCGAAAAACAACGGTATCCAAAATAATGAAGTATTAAAATTGCTACAAATTATTCTTATACGCATATACGTGAAAGGACAAATTATTTACAACTGATGTAAAGAAAAAGATGAAAAGGTTTGTTTGACTGAGAGAAATGATAGAAATTTTGGCATCCTTGAAAATGTGTAGAAAGACAAGTTCCTTTCATAAAATGCTCCTTAATGAACAGACATGGATTACATTTCTTTGATGCGCACAGAGCAGTAATTAGTATGTCCTTCCAAAGATTGTAACAGACACAACAAATTACTTGCTTACGAGTTCCCCAATTTAAGTACTGCACATTCCATCATAAGAAAAACATGACTTATATCTAGACACTACGAAAAGCAACTTTGCAATATCACAAGAAAAGAAACGAAATGAAAAAGTAAGTAATCAGTGCACTGACTGATGTCGTAGTATTTTGTTTAAAAAAATAATTATGAGTTCTGGGATGTAGAAAATAAGGAAAATAATTAGGATGTGAGTTAGAAAAGAACTTTTTCATTTCTTATTTGAAATATTGATGGAGAGAATAAGTAAGAGTTGGGATTGAAAGTGTTTATTTTGGTTATGAGGGACTTCTTTATACAAAGTTGTCTAACCTTGGCCCACATCACATTCACATCTCACATCCTATTCCAATTTGAAGCGGAGTCTATCCACAGCTTATGCAAAATTCAGCAGTCGACTAGACTTGAATCAAATTGACAGTTCATTCATTGCGTGATGTCGGTATATTTCATTTATTTGGCTATTGCATGCAAAGGAAACAGTAAAGAGAAGGTCACGACTCACACAGACACAGACAGCCCATAGGAAAATGCGAGGAAAGGAACAAAAACAGAGCATAGACTAGACTAGAGTGGCAAAGAACTCTTTTGGGTTCTACAGATAGATGTTTTGGCCCTGTTCCTCTGTTTCACCACAAAATAGTAATAGTCTATAGTAAATAGTAGTGAGTGTGAGTGTGAGCAAACAGTGCACTAGTGTACATGTCCATTTAGAAAACAAATTCAATTCAAAGTGTCCAATCCCTCTCTACACAACAGAAAAGTAGAATTTTCACGATTTTCATTGAATCATTCTGTAGTGTAGGTAGATTTTGTTGGCTCTGTCTATATTTTCGATTTGTTCCATTCCATTCTACATAAGTTCGTTGTTGAGAGTGAAATGGTTGGTGCTGGTCAAAGTTATTCCGGGCTCTCCGCAATTTTATCCTTCTTTGTCAAGTAAAACATAGGAGAGAGGGAATATTATGAAACGAATCGTGAGGGATTCAATAGAAATCAAAGACACAATTGTGTATAGTGAGTGTTGCCTTTTAATTAGTATCTACTACAATTGTGCGGCATGGCAAAAGAGAACTTTCTATTGATTAGCTGATTGATTGAGCAAACGAGGATGGAGAGGAGGAAACCACTTATTTGCGCTCATTTAAAAGAGCCGACCAGCAGAAAACGTGGATTTTATTGTGTATTCGTTCCAACGGGTCATCTTTCAACACTAATCCACTTCAGTAGATGTCAAAGCACTATTTAATGCTCAATCAAATAGCTCTGCTGACTCTGATTTCTGACCTGCGATTTCTATAAATGAAATCTAGGGAGCCAAGGTGTAAAGTGTCTCTGCATGTCCTAATCAGACATGCTTCACTTACAAAAAGAGAGATAGAGAGCAGACTTTGCTCCCTGCGTCTATCTGCTCTAGCGTGTGATTTAATATTATCTACCTACCTATCTTCTTTATTCAAGACCATGGCCAGGCATGTGAAGCAATTGCGTGATAGCACTCTATATTTAACAAACTTCCAGCCAATAGTTTTCACAGACAGCAAAACAAATTAGATTTTATTTGTGGAACAGTTCACTGAATAGTAGTGACCAGCCAGAGCAGTGAGTCAAGCCCAATAGTCCAATATAACTTAGTTATAGATTGCATGTCCTGTCAGCAATTCATACAGATAATACTGCAGCAGATAGCAAGTGTTGACTCAATATCCTAAATACGTATCACAAAGTTCAATATTTTCTATTGAGACAGTAAAATCAGGAGGAAAATACTATTTTCGACGCAATACATAACAGAGTAAATACTAAACTCCAAAGCAATAGTGAAATCATCTTGGCGTAGTTGTTTGATCGTCTCAGAGTCAATGTCACTGTTCTCAGCATCAACGAATGCAAAGGAGTGACAGTTTGGCAGAAAAACAATTTCTTGGCTCTCTCCTACCAAAAACTTTTCTCGTGTGATCGCGAAGACTCAGAAGAGTAAAAGTGAGCAAGAGCAAGGATACGGAAATAGAATCTTTTATCTCTAGAGTATATTTGCAAATTATTGCAAACTTTACAGACGAACCTCATATTATAACGGTCCGAATGTGCATGTCTAAATGCAACTTTATTTTTAACATTTTACAGTTAAATACACTGATAAAACAATAAGTTTCACAGTAGATATTTTTGGAAGAGATACAAACGCTAACAAATGCAAAGATGATATTACAGATAAACTTAAATGTGGAGATTTCTATGCACCTTGTTGTGCATTGAAAGATGAAATGCATCTTTTAGATATAGGACCTACCCAATCTACAAAGTAAATGAATCTTAACGTAGGTATTTACAATACAAATACTAAGAACTCAATTGAAATACTGTTTTCTACTTTCAAACTAACTCACAGTTTGAAACTCAACATGTTTTGCCCCAATCAAATACTAGGAGTTGACTCGCAAGAAAACTTAACTTCATTGATCTTAATAGATGTGATTTCCTCCTAATTCAGTTTTTCCAGTTGTAATAAACACAGTATGACAATAGTTAGCATTGTATTTAGTAGCGACGAAAAATTTACTCCGCAGAAAACTGCAAAAGCACAAAATTATGGCTTCTAACAAAAAAAATGTAATTTTGTGGATTTTATTTTCAATTGCATCTACGACGAATATTGAAAAGAGTAAACAAGTGAAGTGGTTTCATGAACAGAGGATAGGAAAAGAAATAAATGGAGTTGTAAAACTGAGTTTGTTGGAATATATTTACTCGTTCCTCCACAATTGTGCTCAAACTATTCAGCATCTAACGGAGAAAACCCAGTGAAGTTAAATCTTGTTAGCGTTTGAGAGAAAGTTCTTCATTATGACTCCCGCTGTGAATTACAATGTTTACCAACAACAAGGAATACCTACACAAGTTTCTAAGAATTCGACACATAAAGAGCATCAACCACCAAAACATGCGAATGAAAGAAAGAGATGCTGTACTTAATTAAACTTAAAAGGAACCACTAACCGTATGAATTAAATTATATCACTTGCAATGGGAGGCTAAAATATTTACAAGACGACCAAAATTACTCTAATTCCAAGAGCCACAGCAATGGAAACTAAAATGAGGTTTCAGGATGCTTCAATGTGTCCCAGGTTAGGATTAACCCACATATTATTATAAATTGAAATTGAATTACTCGGTATACTTATATGCAACCACAAAATCACACTAAATGATTAAATAAGTTTGAGCCGAAATATATTAATGAACAGTATCTGTGTACACTTGTACTGATGGACTTGACAATAAAGCTATGATGATGATGATGATATTCTCCGTATAGACCCTATTTATTTATTTCGATACGTGTAACAACTTTTTCATGGTACCTACGTAAGTACGGGAATTATAAGGAGAGTTTTGAGGAGTTATATTATTGTTTGATTGAAACAAGCAATTATATAATAATATATAAGTCTCTCTAAGTAAATCTTCCATCGTAGTAAACTCCATTTAGTACGAAAATATCGTATTCGAGGGAATTGCAACTACGCTTTTAACACGAAATCTACTAAACTTACATAAAAGAAATCACAATTAATTATAATATTGTTGTGGATCGCATAAATGCGTTTCTGAAAAATATTAAATTCCTTTTTTGTCGTTACAAATTAAAAAAGTGACGCAGCAACAGTCATAGTTAGTCTGTAGCTTCTTATTCTTTCAAAACATGTTCTAAAACTTAAAACTATGGATTGTTCTGTTCCAGTTGCAGAGTGATCATAAACTCGCAGCAACAGTCATAGTCTGTAGCTTCTTATTCTTTCAAAACATGTTCTAAAACTTAAAACTATGGATTGTTCTGTTCCAGTTGCAGAGTGATCATAAACGTGGACATTAAAGGCAACTGCAACAGCTCAACCTTTCAGCAACTTCCCTTTGGACAAGTTTCAACTGTTAAGTGCACTTCTTGTGACAAATGTAAACTTAATTACCGTAATCAAAAAGATTTCGTCGCAGAACATCTTCCTCCTACCCTCTAACTCCCTCATCCTATAATTTACCTTTGTTGAAAGAAGACTTTCGCTTTGATGAACATTTTAGTTCTATGGTTTATGTTTGCTCTTCTGAGGCACTATGCACTTTTCTGACTTTGACTCACATCAACTGCATCTAGTCCTCCCTGCCCTCCCTGTCTTTCACACTCTTTACAAGAAAGGTTGTTTTAATGTCAGATGAAAATGGGCGAAATCAATGCAGGATACTACAGCGTTGCTGATTTCTGCGTTTCCCCCTTTCACCTTTAATAATCCGTGCCCATTGTGTTCCTAATTTCCTATAATTCTCACTTTACCAGTACTCAGTAATTATAACGAATACCTAGTTAAGTACCAAATTAAATCAACTGATCTTCTATGCCTAAAACTGCGAAGCCATTATAATTAAAACAATGAAATAGTTCCCCTTTCCTAAAATCTAATTCTATTATACTTTTACTATAATCTGAACTAGGGAATACTAATATTGATGTCTGCGTGTACGTATTTTTATGCAGGTATCGGGTTATTCATAAATGAAGAATTCAAGAGTCTAGATTGTGTTTTACATGACAGCACACAAAATCGTCACGGATGGAAGACGGTAAGTTGTACAGTATAAAACAGAACTAGTTCGCAGTTTCACATAGGTATACCATTTTCATTTTCACTAACTTCAAACAAAACTTTCATCAAAATCCCTCCTCCATCCCAAATAATAGTTTATAAAAATTCTGGTGAAAGGTCAGTGAAAGTGTGAAAGTTCTGGAGTTAGCAAGAAGGAGAAAGTTGTTATCAAGTAGTTTTTTGAGCGAAGGTACTTTAGTATGAATAACATAAACACGAATATCCTAATCGACCACATCATTTAATTTATTGTACATTAATTACAAATTAGCTAAATATTGAACAGTTTCATGCAAAATTTATGTTAATGAATAAATTAGCAAATATTATTATCAACTAATAATATTAAACTAAACTCTTACTTAGGTCAAATTGTCAAATTCATAATTAATTGCACTTTGTTTAATTGCAAGATGGCAACAACATAATAGATGATACTAGAAGTTCTTTACGAAAATATGGCTGGATTGAGTAGTTATTAAATAAGTGACACTAGGCTTGCTTAGAGCATATACCTAGTCAAGTCTATACCTAGCAAGGCTACATACAGTATACCTAGTCAAAAAATTATGAGAAATGGAGTTCATCCAATAATGTTTCGTTGAATTATAAGCTGTGACTTATTGTTAGTGTATTACCTTTATTTGATTGCGTGATATCCATTATTCAGTGTCGTATATATATCATAAATGGCACAAATGGAATTATATTTAGTTCTTACAGTAGATTTCTATTTATATAAGCTACAGTTGCCATCAGTCAATATTCCCAGGGGACTGCGAGAAGGTAAGAGAATTATAGTGGAGTGAAAGTATTTTGACTGTAATGTGTTAATAATGGAGATATGTCAGAGAGTTGAGATTCCCCAGAGAGAAAAACATAAATTATAGTGTGATATGATATGGAATTGTTCGTAGGTTGAGGGCGAATCGGATCGTATTGTCCTCTTCACACTCAGTCAAATCATTTACAAAGAGTACGAAGTGCCAGAGGAGAGTCAACTTCAAACGGATTATGCCTACCCACCCCTCACTGATGTGGCGAAATTACTTTGGATCAATGGCACTGCCGCCGGATTTTACACTGTCAAGCACAAAGGTAAACTTCCATCACACCCATAGACTCTCACGTCTCACACTCCTCCGACAACTATCTACTTGTCTTAAAGCATGTTCCAAATTCCTAGGGCATGTGTAACCAAAGCTATGATATTATGTGCAAGAACAGTCATAAATTGTCATTTCCGAAACGGCTAGAGGAGTGTGTACTATTCCAATATCAGATTTATCAGTACTCATCGTAATTGACTCACGCTTGCGTGTCAATTTTTAATCGTTATCGCAATACAGTAAGTTCTTGTGGTCCTTATCGAAAGTGAAAGCTATTTTGAAATATCTCAAGAATTGCAAATGACTAAATCTAGATTTTTTTGAATTAGTTTTGAGGATGACGAGTTGATTGCGTGTTTATAATTTATAATTATGTATACCTTTATATGTTTGAATTTGATTGAACTTGACATTTAACGCATTGTCGCAAAGTTTCTATTATGGCATTTGAGCACCCTTGTCATCATTGTATTAGGTCAGTAGTGTCAGAATGTATGTAAGATGTAGAAAGTAACACTTTGAACCACGACTGAAACCGGAAATGTAAATATATTACGGGTGGATGTCTAGAGACATTGTCTCTTGTTTGAGTGTAACTAGTCCATTTGGGATTTAAGCATTTTGTAATTACCCTGTACCTTTATTAACTGCTGCTGCATTTACTAACAACTTGATGATCATCCTCAACTTGAATATTTTTAGTTAAATATTCAGCAATCATTTTTCTGTTGTTGGATAATAGTTTTCCAAGTGCCGTATGCTGAGGTAATTATTTTAGGTGGATTCATGCGATCTTTCTGACATTTAGACACTACTTGAGCATAAAACACCTCACCAGAACAAGTGATCCCTGTAAAACGGACTGATGGACTGGAGGACTAGACTTGATACTTGAGGTAGGAGGCCAAGTACAAAATGCGACAACCTTGCGACAATGCTTACAATAACCTTTTTCTCTTGTCTAATTTGTTTCCTATTGAGCTGTAAATGAAGTTAAATAAATCATAAAACGACAAAACATGATGCAATTCTCAGTAACAGCTGTCAAGTGAGGAGAACAGTGTTTTGAAATGTGTCACCTCCATCATAGTACTCGTTTAAAATTTTAACCTGGTAAATGGAATTGCATAGGTATCTAAACGCACGTATATGCTATGAGTATAGCCACTAGGGCATATTTTAATGCATATTATTGCCTTGCAGGGACTCTGGATGAAGATTACATGGAGTGGTACACAATGACAGTACTTGATACAATTTTCATTCGTCTTTCACACCGGAGACAGGGACATGC
>JABASI010000571.1:0-35867 GCA_019776505.1 Tomocerus nigrus | reverse complement strand
GAAAAAATAGATAAACAATTATCAGTATATCGGTTTCTAAATAACGGTTTATAACGGTTGCATACTAAAAATAACGGTTTCTAATTCTGGTACTCAAAACTTAGCTCGTAAAATTTAAACAGAAAACTACTATTTAATTAGTTATAGTTTAGTAATAATTGTGAGTGAGTGATGGTAGAATGACTTTTGGGTCTTCTGAAGATGCTTTCCTCACCAAAAAAATGCACTGCTAATTTTTTTTAATATTTTGGGATGTAAGTAGGTAATAAAATTATAGTTCATTTTCAGCATTTTTTTTAGCGCTCTTGGCGAATACTTATTTTGTGTATAATGACTCTCCGTTGAATGAAACTAAAAGTCTTGCACGGAATTCAGTTCTGTAGTGGCCTACTAGCTGTAATTTTAATGGTCTTTAGGAGATGCAGATAAGTAGTGTGACAGTGTAGTGTGACATAAACATGTTTATGGAGAGAATCGTAAGTACGTAGGAGGGAGACGTCCGCATGGCTGAACTTTACACCTGCCATTTACCATGCCGCTCTCTGCGCTAATATGTTCTACTTCCTAGGAACATGTTGTCCCACTTTGCCAATGTCAATTAATGAATATGACATCATGGCAGGTTCATAATAGGAAAATTGGGGTTCTGTGGAGTGTGGGTAAATGCATTGTAAAAACATATTTTGATTTTTCTATCATATTTGTCTAAGTGTAGAAACCAGCTCTATGTATGTCCACTGCAGATGTTTTAATCTAGTATTTCTTTGGTAGGTACTTTTTTTTTTACAACTTTCTATGTTGTTCAGGGTACTTTCTTCTTTTGTACTGTCTGTCTGTACTTTCTTCAGAGTCTCGGAATCAGTCTTGGGAAATTTATATGACATCATGGCAGAAAGAAAGTAAGTACTGCCAATATTATTAGGTGAGTGAGCACTTTAGTCCAGGTGCCCACAACAGCACGCCATGCCTTAAAACCTAATAATAACCTGGCTTCACTCTTTTTCATTTGGCCCTGTCCTGCATGAACTGCGTGGGTTTTCAATTTCAACTACTTCAGAAGAACTACTCTACTTTCGTATAGCTGCGAACTCAACAAAACTGTTTTTAAAAATCGCTACCAGGAAGGAACCTGTCATTGTTCTCATCGCCCCCTCACCTTGTTTTCTTGTCTTAAACTTCTATAATACATGCAATATAGCAACATATATTTCTATTAAAATGAAATTCTTTGACTCTAAAGAGAATGTTTTGAGCTTAAAGTCAACACAATGCCAAGCTTTTCCCACGACAGGTCTTTCAAATATCGAAAAGTAATTGAAATTGAAAGTAATTGAAAACTAATTTAACTACCAGGAATAAAGTCTTTAAAATATTCTAGGACTAATTAAT
Source organism: Tomocerus nigrus (assembly GCA_019776505.1). Lineage (NCBI taxonomy): Eukaryota > Metazoa > Arthropoda > Collembola > Entomobryomorpha > Tomoceridae > Tomocerus > Tomocerus nigrus. The sequence goes on along the minus strand of JABASI010000571.1, from coordinate 34,478 downwards.
TACCTCTCGTCTTTGAGTAGCAATCCTTATAACTTTCTTTCCGTTTTCAGTGATAAAGTTGACGTTTGATAAAATATACTGCAAGTTTGGCAGATGTCCTTACTACGACAATCTGCGAAGTTATGATCTAATTCTATTCTGTACAGAGTACAGACTGCTGTAAATTCAGATTTTCCTAGTGGATCCAGCTCTTATGGATTTATATGAACCTGTACATGTTCATGGAGTATTGGTCTCACATTTACTGTTTATCTATGTTCTCTCAGACACAGTGAAGTGCATTAAACTTTGAAAGCAGAAATCAATCTATATCTACACACCAAATAATATAATATACAGAACATGAATTGCTCGAGTTTGTGTACCAAAGTATAATATGATTATTAGTTTAATCCACTTGGGTAGGTACTATATAGGCAAGTAAAATGAATTTATGGAAGTCAGTAGTGGTATTAATTACTGTATCGACTTTATCAGTGAACTGTATCAATTGATTTATGTTTGTAGAAGATTATCATATCACCTTTTGACCTTATTTACCTTTATCACACTCGCCAAATCCAAAATTCCTGTTTGTGGGTAGGGAAATTGAGACTGAGCTCACTGCACTTACTTGGAAAAGACTATTGAAGCATAAAATCAAAAAACTTGCTAAATTGTCTATCATGCATAATATACTACCGTTTTGGCAAGTAACATTTTATCCGAAAAATCTTGAATTTTAATTATGAAATAAGAGCCATGACTTCGTTTGGTAATTATGTGAATGCTTATATTATTTTTGAATAATATTTTATTCATGCAGATGCGTATGTGGTATACTGGTATATTATATTCCTTCCATTAAATAATGTTATTATAGAATTTCGATGAACCCTCTGCACTTGAATATTGTAAAAAAATCTTCAAGACGAAATATGTTCAGTTTCATTCTGGAATGCAAAATGGAATGAATAGGGAGTTGATTATAGTTTTATAACATTTTTATTTTTGAACAAACGCATCATTTAAATGTGTTACGTGTACATACAATACAATATACACTTGCTCCAATATAGTTTATATATACCAGCACAATACAATTTCGACTTAAAGATTAACATTTCAGCACAATCATTGTCAACTTACGTAGACTTACTTAGCATTGAATTGGAGGGACCTCTCCGGCTAATCATTCCTTGGTTTGGTTGGGGTCACGTTACTTACAAGTTACAATAGAGACATTTATATTATATTCATATTATAATATTTTACACTTTACAGTTTCCACTGATGCACAACCGGAATTATAACCAAAGCCATGAAACTTGCAAATGAGCAGCAGCGGTGGTGGTTTGGTTACATTAATGTGCACTTCTGCAATATATAAGTATTTAATTACATCTTATATTTAATACTGTTGTAGATTTTAGTCTGAGGTTCAGTTATTTTTATATATGTAGTCTACTAACTATAATTATAGTGTCATACTGTAACTTACAATTAGTTACAATTAGAGTACAAGATTTAATAATATGACAATCTTATATTCTATATACAGCTAAGCATCATAACATTATTTTCACAACTTACATTTCTTATTTCCCTAATTACTAAAATTACATACAGGACTCGTAAAAGACGAGCTAAAGTAATAATACACCTACGCATTGCATGTATTAAATGCTTTCAGTGCACATGCAAAATTCAAACAGGCAGTGCACATAGATTCAGTTTCACTACACATATTATACCTCTTTTCTACATTCTATTTTTATGCATAATATTCGCACTACCTTGTTTTTTATTCGTAGTTTAGTAGTAAATTAATTAATTAATCTAATTATTAATGTACCTATACATATACTTTTTCTTTCACCGTCATCATTCTCATCTCCAATAATTTTAGCATTTCTATAATACATTTATGCACTTACGTATTTAATAGCATCATCAGCAGAACGATGATGACTCATGTCATGTCAAGGGTAGTATCCACTACTTGTGTATACCTAACTGCATCTAAACAATATTCCAGATTTTAATAGTAATTTTTTCATTGGAGATCTAAATATATTTTTCTAAATTGCAATTTACGTAGTCATTCTTACATGGAACGTATTAAGCGTCCATTCCATTGGAACATTTGAGGTATGTTTTCTGTCTTCATATACTACAATCTTTCAATCATACAATTTTTCTTCCATACTCTCCTATTATAACTACATATTTAATGTGTATGTGTAACAATGAAAAATCCCAAGCACGCTTGCAGACTATAAAGTGGAGGTCCTTCGTACTTCTTGTTCTTCGTATAATCCTAATTTTGCTAGTGCTTATATTATTCCTATGCAAATAGTGCTCATTTCTTACTTACTTATCCACAGTTAATAAATTTAGGTAGTACGATTGTTTTTATACAATTATACATATACACGAACACCCATATACATAACTTGACGGTCAAAATTTTAAATTAAGAGTAGGTAACGTTATTAATGCGTCAATTTAGTTAATCAAGTCCCTTTTATAACATGCTTTGTAGTAAATGTTATTAAATACTTTAGAAAATTCAATTTTTTACTGCTAGTTATATTATGGCTGCTTCATAGTAGCTCACTCTTGAATATTTACCAGCATGGCTGGTTATTCTCTACCTTTAAATATCTAATAACTTTATTCACCTTTGTATTTATCTATTAGTAAACTAAATAGGAGACTTGCGAAAGCATAATCCATTATGATTATTAAGCACATTAATTTTGTCCGATTGTAGTTCTAGTACTTTTCTTAATTGCTCCGATTTATCATTTGTAATTTATTTGTCATTTTTATACACATTAATTTGCACTAATCCAAACACTTACCTAGATATATTAATGGAGAACATAATTGAATGAAAGGATCTGGTACTCTGTCGCAGCAGGCAACGTTTATAGCCTTCTTGCTTAAAAAAATCATACTACATGATGTTACTGATTGTAATTAACATATTTATCATTGTTGCCTCACTTAGTCATTAGAGTTAATAATTGTCATTTCTAGCATTTCATTTTAGTAGGTAGTATTTTTTTTAGTTATCATTGTATCACACTTCATTTATTTGACTTGAAAAACTTGAAGTTCGTAGGTATAGTGCAGATCTTGCTCTGGCATCTCATTTATAATATTTCTGTCCATATTCTATAAACTATTTATGTCTACCTATATTATTTATTTACGCATAATAATTATATATGTACATATATTATACCTTCACTTAGGGTAATTCAAAATCATGTCATGCTGTCTACAGTCTAAGTTCTAACTGCTGAATATTATTTCTGTGGGTAATCTTCTTTTATAGTTTTGCTGTCATCAGGAAATGCATATTTTTGTTTGTATGATTTACAATTACATTTGATTGTAGCACTAATTGTGAGATTTGTAATAATGCTGCATTTTGGTGAATTTTTATCACGACATAAATCCTGCATTTAAATGATAGTCACCATTTGTTCAATCTCACAGAATTAATCGCCGTAAAGCTGCTCCATAACAAAGATTGTTTTTGCAAACTACTTATTTATCCAAAAATTCATGCAATCATTAATTGTTTGTCTCAAATAAAATTGGTAATTCTTCATTGTAGCTCGAGCAAGGATTAATTAATAAGAGCACAATTAATGTAGTAGTGTTTTTCTCTTCGTGTTTCTGTAGTGTAATTATTTAGAGGGCAGGTATACTAGTTAATTGGCAACTATTGAGTTAATTCTATTAGTAACACTGACTACAGACAGTACAGACTACAGACTACCCGACTACAGACAGGTATATACAGATTAGATTCTCACTCATATTCGTACTATCCATGCTCTTTTCATGGAAATTACTAAATATTTTGGAGAACCTACTATTTTTCTATATTGGTATATGGTATGTACATTATCTATGGGCACATTAATATAAATTGCACATTCAAGTCAAAATGAGGACTTACGAAGACTAAAAACTAAAAATTCGGGGTTAGATAGCTATTTTCCATCCTGCCACCATTATTAAATAGCAGTTTCTGTGTTTCATCTGCAGTTATTGTATATTTTATCCAAAGCTTAGTTACATTAGCTAATTATTATGCTTATTTCATACTATCAAGCAAAAACGCAAGGAAAATTGTAATTGAAATGCTACGAATGACATTTCAATATGGCTTAATTTCTTTCACGAATATTATATTCTTATGGCTAGGTATTTATGTCACATACTCGTTTGCCTAACTTTAGTAATTTAATTTATCTCGATAATTACGATCTTTTCGAACCGTCCAATGAGTATAGCTTGTCAGCAACATTTCAAAGAATTTTCTATAGTTTTCGGATTTTACCTGCTGAAGTTTATATTAAAACTTTCAGTCGTACGTAAGTAGTTGTAACTCCAGGGAATTATTTTCACTTGTAAATGGTGCTAATGGCATCGAGCCGGAGCTCGTAGATCTCATTGCCCCCTGGTTGAGACCAATTCGGTTTTTTGGTCATGTGTCGGTGATGTTTCTTCCCTCCAGTCTTCGTCGATGAGGAAGAAGATGAGGAACAAGCAGCAGCAGAAGTGGAAGGACCGGCCAAAGCTTTGCCGTTGGAGTTCGGGACGTTGACACTGACGTTGACAGTTGAGGATGACGTGGAGGAGGACAAAGCGGAAGCGGAAGTCGAGGCGACGACAACTTTCGCCGAATTCAATTTTCCATTGACAACCGTCGACGAGGAAGAACTTGAGGGAGCACCTGGACCGAGTAACGGTTCGCTGTCAAAAGAAATCTGGGCACCCGGCTGGACAGACGACGGCTGGGCACTGCAAGACTCTTCGATGGACGACGAGGACAGACTCCTTTCAGATTTAGTAAAATGACACCACAGTTCCGGCCAAACTTCATTTCCGAGGAAGTACATCACAAGCCAGCTCTGAAAATACAAAGAAAATATTTTACAGTAATACACGATTTTAAATTTCACAATATTCCCTCCTTTTCATTATCATTTTCCAGTTTTCTTATGAGAAAATGACCATTACGATACAAACGAATTATCTCAACGAGAATGCATTACTTTTTAACATAATTTATATCCAGATTATTATTATATAGCAAGAGCGTACACATAAACAACACAACTATCAAGTTCCGTTTACGTCTAAAAATATTGCTAAAAAATAATTTGATCAATCTAGCAAGCTTTCGAATGACAAGCAATAACGAATAACAATGGAAGAAAAAAGCCCAAAAAAGATGCAGACAGTGATTTAGAATCAAACAAAGGAATTTTTTCCGCAATTATGGTTTCTCTAATACACAAGAGAGTTATTGTGCACTAGTATTTATATTATAATATTTTATATAGAAATAACCCTAATATTCTTGCATTCCGTACACCCGTATCAATTTCGAAGACCATTTATATTGGGAAAGGAAGAGAAAGCTTTTTCTCTTGTACATACGAAAGGACATTTATATCGATAGTCATTATGAATCTGTTGTGTAACGCTAGCTATCTTTATATTATCCTTACAGTTTCTGTTTATTCTGATGAAGAGAGAGTTGAGTGGAGCGCTAAACCTATTTTCTACTTCATCAATCAAAGACTTAGTAGCAAGTGCTGACATTTTTCTCCACTATCCCAATCGATTCAGAAACGCTTTCTCCATCACTACAAACAGACTGCATATCAGCATTGATATATTTATGTCCATATACTTAAAGCTATCTTAGAAATTACAATGTTACGTTTCTTTGTTGTGGAAGTCTTGCTGTGAAAATCGGAGAAAGTCTTAGTCGGTTTTGTTCTGGGCAACACAAAGGCTGAATGATGCTTCCACATTACGTCCCTATAACATATATTATACCCAAGTATATATATTGTATATCTAGTATATTTTACGTATATTATAAGTATTCTATAACGATTGGCTAATTCCCTTGTCAGCATCAGCAGCATATCAAAATCAGTCGATTACTGTAATTACTTCAATGCTCAGAAAATACGACGTAAAAAGTGAATTGTAAGCATACTTTGTGATAAAATATGCAGCTAATGATGCCAAATGTAGCTTAGGGGTAGGTACACATAAATATGTTGGTATAAATACTAAAGTTGTAAAACGGACATAATACGCAGTAGCGTTGTAGCTGTTGGAGTATACCAATGTAAATACATGTTACTTTGAACAGTAATAGAATGTCCATGAAGTTTAAACGAAGTATTTCAGCCCGTTTTTGTCATGACCTTAAAATGACCGCGTTGACCTTGTCCTACTGACATCATTTTCACATTTAGTCTTTTTTCCACCGTGGTAGTACGTGCACATTTGAACTAAGTATCTCAATAAAATCTCTTCATGAGATGACCTCAGGGTGCCTCAATTGACATTGCCCCAGTAACCCCATTTTGAACTCAGTGGCCCTATGGAGCTTTATAGATGACACAAAATTTGAACGATGTACGTTAATCAATTCAGAAGTTATCGTGCCCAGGAACGGACGGACGGACAGACAGATATTTATAGGGCATTCATATACAGAGCAGCTATGCTACTCTTACTACACAGTCATTCTGGTTTGAATTTGAAAAAAATTATCAATTTCCTCAACATTACCATCATAGCAATGTAAATCTGCAACGGTATCACTATCATTAAAAACGCAAAATTACTGAAAAATGTCTGTTTTTACAGTTGATTGCCATTGATAAACATGTGTACGATATAAAACAGGACGTAAAAAGTATCATTTGTAGTGAATTTTGAATTTCCAACAAAAGTTCGTAATTAGGTACAAGTTTGTAATTCCTTTCTTGGAAATTCACGATTGATAGACGGTTGATATTTTGATATTTCTTTCGATGGAGAATGTATTGTAGCTGTAGGTATTTGCCTCCATGTCTACATTGTTGTGGTATTAAATAGTGGAGCATTATTAGAAGACTTTTGTAAATGTAAGAGGAGCGAGAGAAATTATAAAGAAAAGAAGGAATTGTTGAAAACTTTCTTTTCTTGCTTTCTGGCCACAAACGAAAAATTCTCATCATCTATAAAGATGTCTAGGGGGAAAAGGCTGAATGCACAAATGAATAGGCTGCATTGTAAAATAATCTTTTGCCTGTCCCATTAGTAATAGTCCATCAGGTTCATTTCCACAAGAATAGAAAGGATATTAGTGGCATTGTAAGGAATTCTTTCTTTCTCATCGAATGGCACGTAGAATCCAGGACTTCATCAAACTTGGACAGTGAAACATTTAGACAGTAAGTTAAGCTCTCTCTCGGATGTTTGTAGCTACAATTTGAACAGAATGAGTGAGTGAGTGAGTATTTCGACATAAATAGAGTAGGATCATCAATATCCAGAAATGTATTGTCAGCACATACTTATTGTTAGGAACTCAAACTGCGGAAGAAATTGATAATTTCCCAGCTTTCAGACAGAATTAGACGATGATAAACAACTCGTGGATTCCTAATTGCAAAAGTTGAAAATTTCCTATTACTTTCTCCAATAGAAAGATAAATTTCTATTTTTTAGACTTCTATATGACTGCCTATGTATACTAGAAAGCAACCACCCACTTAATTACACTGGGAAATTTTTTAAACATTATTCCCGTTTAAAAAGGTTGATATTTAAATTGCAAATTGACAATGTATCTTATAGGAGATATGCTAATGCTGGGTGAGCGTGGACTGAAATTCAAAAATATTTAAGCGGAGAAAGTACAAAGTGCATAGAATTGAGTTTTGGCAGTACTCTTGGGGATTTTTTTAACATTCAAGTTGTGATATAAGTTTAGCTTAGGGGAGAGACATTAGGTCATTTACTCACTTAGTTCCTTTTGTAGGTAGGTACCTGTTATGCATTCTTCAGGAAAAAAAATTATATCTGGGAGAGACAAAAGAAAATTTATGGGAATAATCTTGCAATATTTAATCGTAGACTACTGAGAGAGAGAGGGAGAAGAAGCTATAGAGAAAACTACACGAAGGGAAGAGTATATATAGAGTCTGGGTTGGACCCGGAAGAAAATGTTCGAGAGAGTTTGTGAACAGAAACGTAAGTAGGTAGTAGCTGCATGGCTATATACATACATACATAAGTAGGTAAGCTAACAAAATAAGTACATAACGACTCCTTGCACTTTAGTCAGGAATTTATGCAGAACCCCCTGGAGATGCATAGCCAACTTTCTTAAAAATGTTATGACAAAATTCCAGTCCGTCGACATGACTCGGCAAGACACGATTACAGAACTTTCCTTTTTCATATTTTTCAGTAATTTATTAAAAGAAAGTAAATTAAAGTCGGTGAAAGTTATTTGAATAAGTGAAAGAACTGCTGATATTATGCTATATAGCCTCTTGCTGTTTCTATTACAATAGTAAATGTTGGTTTGTGGTTAGAGAGAGAGAGAGAGGCTATGAAAATTCAAACAATAAAATAAAGACTTACGAACATAATATCCATGCATAGTTGGCAATTACAGGGAAAAATTATTATCTGCCGATTCTTCAGACGTGAGTTCAGTTCTAGTAGCTTTCTAGGGATTTCTATCAGAAAGTACTTAGAATTGTGGCTGGTGATAAGCCTTTTTGATTCCCTTGCCATGCTACTTACTTTTACTTCTCTCTCTCCCTGAATCCTTTCTCTTTATTTCACTAAAATTCCGACAAACTCCACAATGTAACAAATACTCGCTGCTGGTAATAAAATAATTCCTTCTTATTCTTATACATAAACATAGCCAACCAGGGAAGAACCAACGAAACAAGTTAACTTTCTCCTTTTCTCCCACTTTCTGTTATGTGTGTAGTGGAACTTTGTAAAATCCCGTAAAGTACTTTCATGGGACAAGATATTATTACTCCAAGTACTTGCTTTCCTATTTACGATGATTACTTACTCAGCGAAAACATTACAAATAATAAAATCTTATTTATTGAAGTAGCTTGGCTTGGCTTAGCTGCATCCTTCTCATTACTTCTCCTTTTATTGTTAACTTTCTTCACGTTGTAAATTCCCGTTCCAGAGAAAATCTTTGCATCGCTTGACTTTCCCTGTCTTCAAAGAATAACATACACAATATTTATTACTTAGTGTATGTAGCTACCCCCCTTCTGTTATATTATTTTCTGTCTTCTGCACCTCTCTAGCTATTTATATACAGCGAACTAAGAAGATTTGCCAAGATGTACTCTCAACAAATACATTTTACCTAGAACTTCTACTTACTATATTTATTTTAACTGTATACATTTTAGTTATAGATTCAAATCTTCTTTTCCTTCACCTTTACAATATTACAAGCCTATTTATCCTTGTAGCTATACCTAGAACTTCTACTTACTATATTTATTTTAACTGTATACATTTTAGTTATAGATTCAAATCTTCTTTTCCTTCACCTTTACAATATTACAAGCCTATTTATCCTTGTAGCCATATAAATTTAACGTCCCGATACACTTTAGTCGTTTTGTTTTGCTAGTATAGTCTAGCAGCTTGGAATAAATTACAATTTCCCTCTTTCTCTACTCTGTGCCCCAAAGTAATTATCTAATAACGTTACAAGAAGAATTTACGTCCAACTCATAAAATTTAATTTGAATTTAAAGGCTAATAAAATGGAATAAGATGCAATAAAAGTAATCTTTAAAAGAACAATATTAAGTATACACGTAGGGGTTTATTTTCCATGGAATAAAGTGTTCCTCCATCCTTCACGGCTTCACCATTCCGAACAATTCCAAAACATACATCCGTAACGCTCTTTCATTATTAATTTTATTACCCATTCCCAATAGAAGTAAGTATGATATATTTGCATGTGCAAGGAGTTATTATACATTTCCTTACCATTAATATACGTTACCGCTACAAGATTTTCTATTTCAAGATTCCTACAATTTACAATCTCGATTGCCATTTATACATGACGAGAATCTGTAGATAAATTTTAATATTTCCTGGGAATACATCAACCATTAAAAAGTAGATCTCCTTAAAATTGTACATGGAGGCACTCTCTTTTTACTGATAAGATTTTACGCATCTGTGTATTTTCCCCAGAATTTCTAATGTTTTTTTGAGCCGACATCCAGAGCGGTTTATAAGATGTCAACGTGGCCGTTCAGTTGTAAATTAGTATTGACATCGTTGACTCGTAAGTAATACAGAGTGGATAGTTGTGTGCTATTTTCGGGTGAAAGTGGTTAGGTGACAGATAAAAATGTACATATTTACTGTTTACTAGAAGAGGCCTGAAGAGATGCCTTGATATCAGGTCAGAATAGCGTGAAATATTTTGTCTATGTCGAGCATTACATTTTCCAAGTGCATTTCAAACTTGTTTCTCTCGAAGCACTTTTCTTCTGGCCTAAAGTTCCAAGGTGAGGGATTGTAAATAGTGAAAACCCTTTTCTAGTTACACTCATGATTGGTTTTGTTATAAACGAGAGGCATTTGGCGAAGAGTGGGTAGTGGGTCCTAAGTCCTGTGCCTGTGATGTGAGTTACAGTTTATAGGCACTTAGTTCAATCAGATTTAGAGAAAGTTCTCAGCCCAGCGCACTAACATATGCCAATGTAAAGAGAAAGTATCAAAAATATCCAAAGTAGCTGGGAAAAGAAAGGAAACATTGAAAGTGACACGAAGACGACGAAGGTGGAGTCAACTTAGCATTAAGACAGAAAAAGCATCAGGTTGAAAAACGAGTGTGATTCAGCTCCCTTATGTCGCCAGTTGCCTCCGCGTGAGAAAAATGCACGTGTCCCCCGAGAAAGTGCCTCCAATCGTCTTTCCCGACGCTATTCTCTCATATTTATCCTCTTGATAGGATTCCATTGTAAACTTTCAAGAGAAAAGCCCCACTTTCTCCTTTGAATAATAAAAACAGCTCATGTACTAGTATCCTGCCATATACCTAAAACTTGTATTCATTCACTCACATATTTTATAGGAGGAAAGAAATTCGTCGGCTCCCTTTTCTCTCCCTAAATACTTTCCAAGCTAAGTAAGTAGGCAACTTAGGCAAGAGAAGAAAAGACAGAACAAGACAAAGACAAGATAGGCCGCGACTTTCTCCTAACTAAATAAATCACTGTGTGCATGACTCACTAACACTATCTTTATATACACAATGTCAACAATTAATTAATGACATAAGCAACGCATCCAGACAAGTGACGCAAAAGTCCCGCCTAGGGTGTCTATTCAAAACATTTTAAATAAACATGTCATAATACCTTCGACCATAAAGTGTCACAAGGGATTTCGCGGAAAAATCCTTATTTAAATCAAATTCTTTGTCTCACGCCCTATCACCCTGTGGAATTATTACAAAAATAAGGGCAGCATTTTAATATTTTAAAAGGAAAATTTTTCAGGGTTTTTGTTTTTTGATGGTGTTTTTAATTTTTGTACATATTCCACCAAGAATTTGCATATAATTACGATTAATTATAAACAGGGTCTCGAATTGTAGCCAAATAATTGGATAATAATATAATAAATCGTGACCAATATCGATGACGGACGGTAAAAAGAGCCTTTTAACTGTATACGTTTTAAGGAAAATATTTAGCAACAATTTATATTTTTTCCTAAATACGAAACCCTGGTTGAGTTTATATTAAAAGGCGTTATTATTTATAAGTGAAAGTTTAGGATTTAATTTGAGGGAAAGTATCTGCATTATACATTAGAGAATGACACATTGTGGGATGGCATTGTGTGTAGGGACTAGGGAGTCGGGAGAAAGGAGATGAGCCAGATTCCCGGAGTCATGGTCCATGTAAAGTAGTTAGTTGCAAGTAAGTCTTATTTAGGAAGTGTGTTGAGAGTGTCGTTGACACAAGTTCGTCTAATGATGTTGGGAAAGCGTTCTATGCAGATAAAGGAAGAAGGATCTTACCAAGGCGATGTTGGCAACAGCTGCGGCAAGCTGGAAGAATATGGAAGTGGAATTCTCCAGCGCCACGACGCCCAGGAACCACATTATGGCTAAGAGAGGCAGCAGCATTGCCGACGCCCGGATTCCGCTGCTGATGATCTTCTCGTCCAAAGTGTCTTCGTCAACATCGACGGATGGGTCGTGCCACAATTTCCTCAAAGCGAGCAGATGTCTCAGTGAAAGCACCACCAACAACGTATTCAACTGTAACACAAAAAATAATAAATAATCATTATGAATGTTATTAATAATAATAGAAGGCGGAAAATCAAAAGATCCTCCAAGATAAAATATCATTGGTTTAATTTTCTCTTCTACTACAGAATTCCACGGTATTCAAGTCTAGCTAGCATTCCCCTGTTCTTACAAGTATACAAACTATATACAAGTATACCCTCCAATGCCCTTCATAACGATAACCGTAATAATCGAAGCACTTGAATTCTAATGGACAACGCAACGTCAACATTCCTAATCCAGAGAGTTTAATATCGTTTTACTTAGAAGATAGAAGTGCCTAGTGCGGTAGTAGTACAGGGTACGGCAGTAGGAGCTTGGATTTCTAGACTTGTTTCAGTTTTTTTCCGAAAGCCACCATTAGAAGTTTGTGGTTTCCTATTTTCTTTAATCACAATTTAAATTTCATTTAACGTTAACCAAACGTTGAAAGTTACAGAACTAAAAATATTTTCTTGTGGTATTTAGGCATGAAAAGAGAAAATCCCATTTGTATGGTGAAAGCACTAGTTTTAAAGGTTTCTAACGCTAAACCTTGTAGAATCTATATCACAAAAAGCTTTTCCTGTTCATTCTACAGATATTCTATGTAGGTTTACTGTATAAATCATCTGAATTGAAATTTGCACGGAACAATATTTGCAGAGGTATTTTATTCCATTAAAATAAAACATAGTTGAACAAATGCATTTAATGAGATAATTGGAATTCCGTTGTCGACTAATGACAATGAGACACATAATCTAACAGTGTAGGTACTACCCGACCTCTAATATCAAATATCCTTTATTTTTAGAAGTGGCCTTTGCTCTTTGCTGCAATGAATTAGAAATAGCGTTTGGATAGAGTTCGTTGATAGCAGATCTTTACTATTTCAAATATAGTAAGTCTAGAAAACGTAGGGGATAGGAATATAGTCCACTAATAACTAGTAGAGTAGGATAGGAAGTAAATTAACGACAATGCACTATATGATATCTAACTAATGCAGCAATTACACACTAGTGCACAGGAAATGTGTATTTGGTATGAGAAGTCGGGAAAAGTTGAACAACTTCCTAGTTAATTTCTCGAAGGCAGAGAAAATTGCACATAAAGTCTACAAAGTGGATCAGGGCCTTAATTATCAAGCTTACGATTAGCGGAAGAAGAAGGGAAGCCTTATTAGACATATACAGAAAGCTTCATCACATATAAAATCGAAACTTGCGCGGGTCAATGCACAAAAAAGCAGAAAACGGGTGATAATATTTCTTCGTCATCGACTTTTGAAAATATAGAAATGCATCTTTTGTATTCCATATGATTTGAAATAGAATTTTCATAAGAAAATAGTGCACGTCCCTGAATAATGCGTTTATTTTGTGTACTAACATAACTTTTTTAACTTTAAAATTGTAAATTCTATTATTTGTATAGAAGAATAGTAAAAAGAGAATCGTGGTAAATAGAGTGTAGAAAGGGTAAGAGTAATGAAAAGTCAACAATGTTGTTTATAAAAAGTTAAGGAGAAGGATTGAGTTGGTTGTGGCCGTTGAATATTAGATCAGTGCGAGGGAAAGGTAGGTAGTTGCCGTTTGTCCATCCTGCCTGTAGTATTTCTAAATTCTGGAGGGAGAGTGTGGCGAAAGGTGGACGTAAGTTTTATGCATGGCGTTTTCATTGCGTAGGTTGCTTTTCTCTGCAGCAGAACTCTGGTCGGGTGATCAAAGAACAATTTCCTGACTTTACGTGCTCCGCATTCAAATTGAAAACAATTTCTTGGAAAAGTACCAATCTAAAAGGAAGTGAAGTCAAAGGAAGCCGAGGGAAAGCAAAGAAAGTTAACTAGCTTAAACAAGTAGGTAGTAGTAGAAAGGAGAGGGAGAGAGAGAGAAAGTAAAGGAGAAAGCGTATATTATTATTACAGTTAGATTCCTTTCTCAATAGTGTGGCTTCTATGGTATAATATCGCAACGGGGCTAAGTACCTATCTATAAATAGAGAGATGCATGCAGTCAGGAAGTTGGGACACACACAGAGAAGGAAGGATCTAATATAGTTAACGTTGGCTTGTATATATTTGGTCGTTTGACGGACTTGATGGACTCATCTGATAATAGAGTGGAAAGCCCTAGAAAAGCCACGATGAGTCTGTGGAGATGGCACAGACTCCCCTCAATAGATTGACTATTAGCTAAAACTGAGATCAAATGAGCTTCAGTTCCTCTCAACCTCCAAGGAGTTCACTTCATTCCACTTAGAGAAACCCGCACAGTGCACGCCAAGACCTACTTACTTAATTTGCTATAGGAAATTTGCAAGAAGAGAAAGTTCTGTGATCTGAGTGACGTGATGTGATCCTTTTACCTCTTCCCTTTACCTTATTCATTTGGGAAAGAAAATCTTATTTCGATAGCCTTAAACATCCTCTCTCTCTCCAGATGCTCACCTCACCTTAAATTACAATCAGCCCCTTGATTAAGCCCACCATAAAAGTCCCTTGTAAAAGTTCGACTATCAAAACCACCGAGGCCACACTGATATTCAAAAATTAAAGAAAATATACAGCTATAGAGCTACCTACTAAAAGAAACCCGTTTTATATAAGAATATTATTTAAGATTTGAAAAAAGAAAGCAGGAGAAAGTCTACTCAGCTTTCACGAATATTTCTTCCTTAATAATCGTTTCATCTTTTTTTTTTTTGCTTTGTAGGAGCCCATGTAGTAAAAGATGGTTGGCTTGGCTGGCTTGACTTATCTTCAGATGATATTGCTCACTCGTGAACGCTTGAACCCCACTACTTAAATTTCTTTAGAATTTTCATTCTTTGTCACAGATGTCCGTATATATATTCTCTGCTTTTATTCTTTTTGTCGTCTCAACTCTGAGCCTCCTATTAATTCCCAAAGGAAAAATTTACTTGTAACAGAATGGACCAAAGTAAGCACTAATTTCGACTAAGAACTCACGGAGAAAGATGAACTCGCTAAACTTGTCCAAAAGGAACTAACAGCGGATTTCCGATAAAGCCCTTTGCGACACACACACACACACACACACACACACACACACCTTATATACCCACATAGTATTTTATATAATATGCAATGTAGTTGACTGTAGAAGAACCTATAGGTACATCGTACATCTGCTCTCCATTGTCAATCAATTGTTGAAACAAAACTGGAGACTGACTAAAACGAACAGGAGAATCAAGACTTGCCCTCGTTCTTAGCATAATACAACCCTTTCCTAAAATCATGCTCTCCTTAGAGTCAGAGTCTCTCGAGCTTTGTCACACAATTATGAGGAATATGAAATCTGAGCCGAAAATCCTACCATAACATATTCAGACACCATAAGGGTCCCTATATTCACATACATTGTCATTTCTTATTCAGTCGTCTCTCGGGTAAACAAAATCTCCGACTCAATTTTCAAACACATTAATCACATGCATAATTAAAACACATTATGAAACAAGTGATACAAGATAACCCGCTTTTTAACATAAAAATATGTTCATATGATACAGGGATTGACTATTGACTACCTATCTATTTACAAATGAATACCTCTATATTTCTCATTTTCGTCTGCACCAAACTATTTGGCTATCTACGAAAATTATATTTACTAAAATTATACCCTGGATTAAAACATAGGGATGCCGTTGGACAGGCACTGTTGAATTAAATTGTTTTTTTATAACTTTATAGGTATAGCTACTATTCTTTTCCCTAAAAATCCAATTTTTAATATTTTATTGGTCCAATGAGTAAAAAACCAAGAGTTAGAAAACACAGCAATAGTATTACAAAAAAATGTTATGAAAATCTGTCATTAGTTTTATTAATTAATGTAAAGCTAAAAAAGTAAATAAGCGACATGTACCTAGTGAAATATATAGGGCATGTAGCAATTAGTGAATTGCGTTTTAAAATAGTGAAAGCATATTGTTTTGATGGTATGGAGAAAGTTTGATAAGGTAAAGATAGTATTAGACTATGTATAGCAGTAAGGTAGGTATAGTTTAGATTGTGAGATAAGTCTTTGGTGAAATGTGAGAAGGATAGTTTGGGGAGGAGTGAAAGTAGGAGCGTGAGTGGATGAATTAGTTGAGCTATAAGTAGAAGGTAGTTGGAAAGTCGTGGAGGAAATGATGGCCTAGTCCTAAGTAAGTAAGTATACATAAGAGTTTACGACAGCTCATTACGCGACTAATCTGCCATCAGCGTCTTTTCACGGAGATCTCGAGAAATTCGAGTTGACGCCTTTATGTTGAATGTGAATGGGGACGGGAGTGGGAAAGTGACTTTCTCTCCGTGAGTGTGAATGGGAGGACAGAACAAGAAGGTAACATGCACGGACCAGAGCGAGAGTTCTTGAGTGACGTGACACATAACTGAACCCAACTGCTCCCTCCTCGCTCCACTGCTTTCTCTTTGTCTTTCGACACTTTCACCTCCAATATCTACCTAGATTATATCCTCAGGAGAAGAAGAATCATATCAATATATATGTATATACTTTCTCTTTATATATATATATATGTAATATTATATAATATAAGCTCTACCTTTCCTTTCTACTTTCCTCCGACGGACTTTTATTTAATTTTATTTCACCTTCCGCCCTCCAACTTTACTCAGCCCAATCCAATCTCTTTTTCTACACAAACGATTCCAGAGCAACTTTCTCCACTGCAATATAATATAATGTATGTAATGTAATGAAAGGGAGAAAGTCAACCGAATATAATTTCAGCATTACATGACATTAAAGGAACCTTTGCCCGAAATACATAGATGCTAACCCATTTTCATCGCACATAACTGCAGCTTATTATATGAGAGAGCTGAGAAAACTTTAAATGTCATCTCATCCCACTAACATTAATAGTGTGAACTCGAATGTGAAGGCAAAGAGTCAAACTTTTCTCAAACTCTTACCTTATGAACTAATAATGTTTCATTGCCTTGTATTTTTGGTTGGCAATGCACACTACACCATTCTCTCACTTTCTCCACTTGCTCTTCAAATGAGAAACTATAACAGTTAGTACATATACGCCGTACGCTAAAAAATACATTTCTTTTTTTCCCATTTGTTTTCTAGCTTTTTAGTTGTTTATAAGCCCCTCTCTCTCTCTATTTTACATTTATCATGATGATATGCATAAATATTTGCTTTGTTGCTTTCTACGGGATTTTTTCGGAGGAAACTCCCGTTTTTTACCCTCTCCACAAAACCATACTACTCATTGTCTATTTGACTTAGTTTGGCAGTGGAGTGGAATGGGAGTGAGTGGCTACATATATAAAATACACAAATGCTAATAAAAGAGACAACTAGGACATCCCATACCCCTTCCTAACGTTAAACTGACAATTAGACTGTAAAAGAGATGGATTTTTCACATGAATTTTCATTCCATGTTACACGTCACCCACACACACCACACAACAACATTCTCTCTCACAGTCACGATCCCTCCTTCCACATTTGCATCTCTCACTACTACTCCCTCGCCGAACTAAATACATCAATCACCTACTACACACTCAATTCTGATTTACTCCCTCAGATACAACTTAGACGACTACCCCGCCACATTATTTTCAAATCAAAACCGAATACTATTCCATCTCTCAAATCCAATTTGAAAATATTAACATTATTAAATACTAGACCCAATTTATGTCGAGAAAACCTGCTATATCAATTATAAATGGCCAATTTTTATTATGTTAACAATAATTCACAGTGACACTCTAATGAAATTAAAAGAAAAAGTTTAAAAAATTTTATGCTCGCTATAACTCACGTTTAGAGCTTCAACATTATAAAAATTACGAAATAATTAACAAAAATATTCAAAAATGAAATAACTTAATCATAACCTCAAAATTTTTGAAAATATTTTCTTTCTATTTCACTGTTTTCTCATTTCGCACCCAAATATTGAGTCAATTTTAATGCACATTCAGCAATAAATCTTAAAAACGCAATGGAATTTTGATTTTCTTTGAAATAGGAAACTGACTTCCATTGACTTGAAAGGATAAGTTCATTTATGCCGTTTATCTTCATCCCTACTATTACATAAAGGTATTCTTTGTCTTTTAATGCTTTCTCACAGTACACACCATGAAGAAAAAAAGAAAATGTCAACTTTAGTGCAATTTCGTGCAAAAGCAAGAAAGTATTATTATTATTTCGACAATCTGTGCAGTAAACAAGAATTGAAAGAGAAATAGTTCATTTAAAGAAGCATAGCATCTTTTATTAAATCTTATAGCATAAAAAAGTCATCTCAGGTAAAAGAGTCTGATACTTTTTGTATTTGTTAGAAGTTTATTCGCATATTGATTTTATATGTCGGTGTAATTTGTCAGTGAAAGTGTTTGTGTAGGTCAACAATTTGTCTTTTGTGTTTTGGCACTTGGCCTTTATAGATGAGATTGCGAGCATTGAGTCGGATTATGTCATTTAGGGTTATAGACAAATTTCTATCTGTACTTTCATTCTGTGATGTTAGATAAAAAAGTGATATTTGACTAGAAGCTATCTATCTGCATAATACGAGGAGAGGGGAAGAGTTGAGAGAGGTATGTGTAAGAAAGCGGCTCGTTAGTTTTATTTAAAGTGAAAAGGAGAGAGAGAGATAAACTAGGTACACACAAACGTTGAATATTCCTTGCCTGGGAGAAAGATAAGGATTTGCATAAGTAGTAAGGAACTGGATGGGGATGCATAGTCTAAATTTGTGTATAACAATAGAAGTTACACAATATTTGCTATATCTAAGTTGAGGGCATTGAGAGAAATGCAAAGTGTATGTGTGTGTACATTCATAATAGGAAAATATATTCGTAGTAGATTCCTAGATTCCCCCATAAAATAGTATGGCAGCTTTTCCTCATCTTCAATCATGCGGAGACATAAGGGATGCCAAGCAAAGCCAAGCTAAGTCAACCATACAGATATTTATACACTGAAGTTAAGTGATGGCTCGGGGACGCGACAGAAAAGAGGATCTGATCTCTCTCTCTCGACTCTGACGAACATATCCAATAGATACGGATATCCAAAATCCTGACTTTTTGTTGGATTTATAGAAGTTGCCTTAGATTTGGCATCCCATCCCCTACTTTGGACAAGGAGAAAGTAAAACACTATAAAATAGCATGTAAATAGGTACACAAGATTCAACGCTACACACAACACCACCATATTGTTGGATTAGATCCTTAAACGTCTCTATGCATATCTCACGGATTGAAAACAACATATACAGATATGCACTGCACAGCTTGCATTCAATTCAATTTCACTGAGGAGGAGACGATCCAAGTGTGTAGGTACATAGCATAGCTCCCTATGGATGCAACCAATACTTACACAGCTGCCTCACTAACTTTCTCCTAGTCAAAGCAAACGGACTAAAACTAAACCACCAGCCACCTCTCTCCAATGCCCTACTCTAATAAATATTTACCATATCTCTATTTCAATCAATAGACACTTTGCGAATTCCCATCAGAAAATTTATTTAAACTGCAAATTGTAGAAATACTTCGAATATCAAACTATAATATGAAAACCTGTAGAATTTATAAACACAAGTGACGTCTGACGTCGCTAGAAATCTTAAGAATAGTATTATCCTTTCTCAAATACCTTACCTAGTTGAGATAACAGTTTATCGTCCCACAAAATCCCGGCCACAGCCATTCTTTTAAAAAACATCAGTATAATAAATTAATATATTGGAAAATTTAGGTATAAAATTTTTAGAATATATCCAGCCAATTCCAAACATTCCATCTCTATATTCAAGACGTATGGATTTTTCTATATAAAC
Source organism: Tomocerus nigrus (assembly GCA_019776505.1). Taxonomy (NCBI): domain Eukaryota; kingdom Metazoa; phylum Arthropoda; class Collembola; order Entomobryomorpha; family Tomoceridae; genus Tomocerus; species Tomocerus nigrus. The sequence continues at coordinate 14,443 of JABASI010000571.1, read as the reverse complement.
GTTACGCTTTAATCATTTGAACATTGACGGAAGGAAATTTCGCAAAGTGTCTAATATGACAAAACATACAATCAACACGTAAATCAATAGATGTTTTAAATGTACGAAAAAATAATTTTAAAAGTCAATTTTTCCGTTTTATTTTTAGATTTTCTAGTGATAAAATAAAAGACATGTTAAAGAGACATGGTTTTTCCCTGGTAAAAAGCATATGAATTTTGTTCCCTGCATGATTAAAAAATTGTTGATGTTGTTATGCAGTAGTAGATATTAGGTATAGAAGAGTGGATAGGGATTGAATCGCTCCATCTTGCAACTGGCGACGTCTCATCCGAAAGAAATTTCCTCTTCACTTCTCCTATCATATGATAACATAAGGGAAGAGTCGGGAGAAAGCATTCCTTTCTTATTTCTTTCCTTGATCTTTGTTGGAGCCGATGGGATGTGCAGATTTTTTGTTAAAGTTATGAATAAATATAGAGCTTGGTTTGACTACCAACAAAGAAAAATGCATGGATATGTAATAGCAGGTCGCGTAGTACGTAGTAGTAAGTAAGCAATTCTAGTACTACTATGTGTGCATGCTACGAAGAAAATGTAAGAGAAAGTCAGAATGGACATGGATGTACAGAATGTATAGAATGTTGTTGTCGTGGATCGTAGTAGTAGTAGTCTAGTCAGGAAAACTATTTTGTTTTGGATCGTTGTTCTATTATTTGAGTGCATGAATTTTCTAGGGACGAAAACAACAAAATAACTATACTTATTGTAAGTACAGAGAAAGCGAGAGAGAGAAGGAAAGAGAAAGCAGACGTGTTATGGGAGAGTGAAGAAAAGAAAAGCGGCACATTTGCAACAGAACAACAAAGGAGGAACAAAAATATTTTTTGCACAACAAAATTCGTTGCGGATCGTGATTCTTAAACTCTTTTACATATAGTAAGCATAGGAGAAAGTACTTAGTAGTCTTTCGTGAGAGAGAGAGAGAGAGAGAGAAACTGAAATATTTCGAATATTAGAATATAGAAGTCAGTGTTATGTGATGGAGGGAGCATAAATAGAGAATCTATGTAAATAGTCGTAGATAAAACGCAGCAGGGTTCATCCCAGATAATTCTCCTATGTCTACGTCATCTTTATGTTATGTACTCTCTTTATGCACAGAAAATAAATGTCTATATATGAAAATAAATCTGGCCCTTGCTATAATGTTATTATTACTTGTTAGAGTTTAGGTGTGCTAGAGTATGTACGTTTACGTAGACGAGGATGAGAATGAGCAGAGGTCGCCAAAAGCCGATAGACGAACTACATGCTCCCCTACATAAATGTGGGCAATAATACATAATGACTCTAATGATGGCCCATTACCAAATGCCAAAACAACCGAAACGAAGGCCCCTCTTCAATCCTCCACACTTCTATTCTTGCCAACTATCACTATTTTACGTCCCCTTTCTCCATCTTTCTCTTTTCACTACTTTTTTTTTATTCTGCTCCTCTAAGTCCGTACAGCTAAGCTCGTGGACATAATATTAATCCTTGACTAACTACTATACATACATACATATAGTTAATACTATTCCAGAATATATACACTCGTGGCCTCGAATACATTTTTTTCCATGTCCTCGTAAACCAAACTTCACTGAATACTTGGACAGAATTCCCTACCTCATTCAAAGGCCAAAAAAGTTAAACTGAATTGAAATTGCTCTGCAACTAGACTGGAAAATAGTAGATACTTACATGCATCTTAAGAAATAGACTAAATCTCACTCAAGGAAACTCCCTGCATACATCCAGGACAGAAATTCCTTTTTTTCCCTACAACATTAACGCAATTACCAATGAAGTAGCCAAAAGTACTCAACTGAAATATTTTAACTACATTTAATTCACAGATTAAACAACCTACTAAAATGTTGCAACTAGATTACAATAAATAGTTACACAGTCAATTATTAGATATGAACGTGGAAGTCTCTGGTATAATAAAATTGCATGGGTAAATTCCGCAAAGAGATTATCGTTGAATCTCTAAGAGTTTAGAAATATCTTTAAGATTTTCAGGGATGACTGTCAGGGGGTTGTATTTTTTTATTTTATGTTGCACCTTGTAAGAGCAATGCAATTCTGAGAGTTGTGTCACTAATGGTCTTGAGAAAAAGTAAGGATTTCTGGAAAATGTATGGATATGGCTTATAGTCATGGTCATGGTATAAGTAGACGGGCAAAGAAACATTTTTATAATGTGACAAGAGAAAGAAAGAAAGTAGGAGAGTATAGCAGGTAGCAGGTTGGTGTGACTTTTTCGAGTGTGCAGGCTTATTTTTTTGCTGTGTGTGGATGTGATGCAATAATGAGTGGACTATCTGTAGAGCTGTGTCTTAGTGTCTATGGCACATGTGTGGCTACTATTAGTTTAAAGTTATCCGTGTGTCGACGAAATATCCAGACGAAGGAAGGAATATATGGTGGCAATGAGCAAGAGAGACACAGGAGGAAGGTGCAGATCGAGTTGCGGGGAAACGGGAGAAACGGTTGTGCAGAAAAATCATCAGAATGCACTCGAGTGCACTTGGCATAAATCACACGGACTATCAATGTCAAAACAGATTTTCCAGTATTTATGGTTTTTGTGGAGAGGAGAAGGAGAGGAACTCTTGCTCCAATGGACAATGAACCTGATCTGCAACTGAAATCAGCTTTCCAACACAACAGAACACCACTCAACTCCCTTTGACAACATTATCTCTCTCTCTCTCTCTCTGTCCGTGTCAGCCATACATGCAACACACACTAACACATTGCACTCAAAATACTACACACTCACTCACTCACTCACCTAGAAGAACATCTCCTCCAAAGACACATTCCCAAAAACACTAAACAACAACACACTCCTTTCTATATATTCTTCATTTCTCGTCCACTCACTGAAATCCTTAAATCCCATCCTTTCAAATTCTCAATCCACACAAAAATCTACAATTACACTCTACTGAGAAAATTTAGACTTAAATAAGAGTCCATTTTAAATATTCAGAATATTACTCAGCACAGCCGAATGACCATGTTACCTATACTATTATCACAATAATTTAATAGCCTGCATCAGAGAAATCGAAAAAGGAAAATAAATCATCCGAAAAATTAGAAACTTACACAGAATAAAATATAAGGATTTACGTAAACCACTTTAGATCTATTAAACGAATACGGCAACTTTGTATGGAAATTATTTTACCATATCACCTACATTTTTTGATTGAATTAAAGTAAACAGCCGGCATCCGAGAAATTTATAAAGGAAAATAAATTATCCTAAAATAATTTAATATATTAATATTGATAAATTACTATATAGCTGCATTTCTTTTTTATTTACAATCCGACGAAAGTGTTAATTACAATTTCGTATGCATATGCAATTACCAAATAATGAATTTATACAATTCTATAAAGATATAAATTTTGAAGATGACATACATATTGTGGTTTTATATTTATGCCATAGTAAATCACGTAGATAGATCTATTAAATTAGTACGGCAATTTTGTATATGAAAATGAGGATTCACGCTAGAATTTCGTTGATTTCACGCTGTCACCTCGGATGAGCGAGCGAGTAAGGGAAACTAAAGAGCGAAATGGTATTTGTGTAAAAGGAAGTTTAGCAAATAGATTTCCCTGCAGCCTGTCTATGTCTGCTATATAAAACTCTATCTATCTATCTATATGATGATGACAAAATTTATTAACTAAAAGAAGACATGTATTAATAGGCTTCTTAGTTTGGAAAGTTTGAAGGAAAGTTGAGTTGTCATTTGAAAAGGGAGGATTTGTGGAGCGGAACGTGTTTAGTGAGAATTTGAAATAACATCATGATTCATAAGAGAGAGAGCGAGAGGTATATAGGTGAAGGGAGACATTATTATTAAGTTAAGGGTGGGTAGAGGAAATTGATAAAGTCATCAGCCTCGGCATGACATCAAATCAACCAAGGAACAAATGATAAGCTTGTTAATTCTGTTCAGAGGTTTCCGTACGGATTTCCGTGTCATGTCATAAAATAAAATCATGATTATTATTATTGCCAAAGTTTCGTGTAAGAAATTTTCAGGTTGGTTAGACAATTTTCTCTGTCGGGTTGCGGGACATTCTACTAGAAGACTAAGAGAAAGTGATAGGGACGGAGAATAAACCACATCAGAGTGGAAATCGTCTATTATGTCATTTCTCAACCCCATTCACTTCATTACGCTTCCATTTAAGTGGGAAACTACATTTCCCGTCCTAGACTCTTTGTGAAATGTTTTCCTTAGCTACTTTTCACTTTCCACTTTCACCATATCACAGTAGAGCGTTCCTTTCTTTTCAACTTTATAAACATGTTTTTATGTCTCTACATGTTCCGACTGTGTGTATGTACTTATCACATTAATAGAAAATGAAACACAATTGAAAATCATTGGTGACATGAGAGGAGGCGTCCGTCGTCGTTTTGGGATGCTAAATGCAATTGGCCCATATACACGCCAAGAAAACTCAAGAATTTCTCACCAGTTAATGAATGTCACATTTTAGTGGTGCGACAGAGAAAGTTTGTCACGTCAACTGAACTCACTCAACTTAAGATTCCATCTCCCCCGATCCTTTCACATTACTCTACTACACTCCAGACACAGACAGACAGACGACTTCACTTTGACCTGACTATTTACTAAAGTATTACACTCATTTAACTATTAACTTATACAATGACATTGTCATTAGACTTTCTCACTCCTTTCTCTCCTACTCTCTCTTAGTTACTTACATTATTATTTAGCTCAGATAAATACATTCATCGTCAACTCTCGACGAGATATATCATGTTCTTCATGACTTCCTTGCCTCTTCCATGAAAGTTACTATCATTTACTTTAAGAGACATGCACATCAACTACAATGTCACAAAACTATGTATTGTCTTTTAGTCTGAAGACGAAAACTTTTAATGAAATCACACATATACCTATTCCCTAATGTCACGTCACTTTACTAATGAAAGTTAACACTTCTTTCAGCAGCACACACAATACTGCATAAATACGGCACAATTGTTAAGTTTCACTCAACCATCCAACACCACTAGGTAGATAATTATTATTATAATGTATAGGCACTACATACAAATTTAATCTAGTATTTTGTTTTATTGCTGTAATATATTATTTTTCTTAGATAATTAAAAATGGGTTTCAGCTTTGCAAAAGCCGAATTGAAAGAAAACGGTTTAATACACAATTATATAAAGTCTATACATTTTTGAAACCTATTTATTTTTTGAGGGCACCAGGAACAAACTCTTTCAACATTAAAATTCTGTATTACAGATTTTTTTAGGGTTAGTAGGAAAATTAGTGAGGGTAATGTAAAAAAAAGTATGTTGATTTACTATATCGAATGTTTAGAGAAAGACTTTTGTGACCTGGTCGTGACTTATATTGGGACCATCAACTATTAACTCGAGGTAACCCAGATATTTTTTCTCCCCGTTCTTTCTAAATTTTTTGTAACTCTCAAAATCTCAAAAGCCAAAAGCGTTTTCTAAAAATGCTGTAATTAAGGGTGATTTGGGGTAATAATAATATAACTATTGTGACACTACAACAAGTCCTTACTACAATAAACTCTACAATCTACTGCGGTTACCATTAAAGGATTAACACACTATCTTGCTATCTATGGATATGATATACGATAAAATAAATAAACCCAAATGATTTATAGTAATCAACGCCTATATATAATAATTCTACTTTAAAAATTAACAGTCGAATTTATCTTTAATTTTGTGAAAAGCTTATCGCGAATTTTAGTGAAAAAATCATTCTGTCAATCGAATCGAATTTTAAAGATATTAATTCCTGAATGTTTGTGCGTCACAGTCACCATCACAAGGTAGGGTAGGTGAGCAGGTTGAGGAAACACAAAGCAAAACGTCCTAGACGGAATGATTTGAAAGGAATCTGCTGGACTGGAATGGTATAAGAAATGGTTATAACGTCATTCTCTATATCGCCATTCTACAAAGATACATGAAACCTTAATATACAGTGACTTTTGACATGAATAGAAATCTAAGGTTGACTGACAGATGCAAATATCAGAATAGTTTCTCATTACAGGAGAAAGCATCTGAGGCTGTCAAGGTAAGTAGTAGGATGCAGTTTCTATTCTATTCTAGCTAGTACAAATAAGTTTGCCGAGAGAGTAAGAAGTACCTTAGTATGCGCTACACCTACATTCCTGAACAACAAGAGTCAATACATGAATTTGTAAAGAGAGCCACTGCATAGAGCATATCTTTATTTATTTGGCAATATTTTCTCATTTTGAAAAATGTAGAAATATTGTGAATTCAGAACAGAGCAGATATAAATTGAATAGAGATGAGACAGTTCCATGCAGAGAACAGAGGAAGAGAGAGATGCATAATGGTGGAGGAATCCTATGCCAAACGACTACACTACGAGTACACAAGAAAAATAAATAATCTATCTCTCTCTCTATTCCTGCACTACACCGGTACACTTCACGGGAATCTCGGGGGACAAATACAATACATCAGTGTAAATAGCTACCTCTTTATTTCCTTCCTTCCTATTTCTCTTCTTATATCTATAATATGTTCTTACTATATACTTATATAGCGCTCTGCTGGATGTCAGTATCAACGTATCTTGAATATTGAATATACAATTACGGCATACACTTTCGTCCTAGTACCCTATCTCTGACAAATGTGGCATTTTCTAACGTCGTCGTGGTAAAGGTCGTTGGGGCAAAGTGTAAAGCCTTCGATTTATCCTAAACGACACTTTCCCTTACGACCTAGTATATTTGAACCTTTGCCTTCCCTTATTCAAGAAGTATTTATTGATTCATTTAAATTAAGGAATTAGTTAACTCAAAATTGTACAGGTGTCTGGGTGTCTCCACATATAATTCTCCAATCAAAATATTCAAATTACATTTAGTTGTTTCACAGATTAATTCCCACCATAAATATTTCATGTATGTTATGGTACGCTAAAAAACAGGTGAAAGCTCATTAAAAGTTAAGGCTTGAAAAACTGGCGGGGAAAGACCAAATGGCACAGGTGAAAGTGATATGCATTTGAATAACTGAACAGCCCTGTATAATATTATTTTTTACGTTCGAAAATTAGTTTGGCTGCGGCTTACTATTCATTGGGTTTCATGCTAACATTAATTTATTTTTGGTGATTAGATCTGAGCGTTTGCCCTGAGTGAGGCTTGCTCAGTACTGAAAAGTATCTGACCAGAGGTCATTTGTGATGACGCTAAGCTTTTCTCTGAATCTACATGACTAATGTTCGATCTTCGCTTACGGAATACAGTTTCCCAGTTAATTATTTTGCAAATCAATGCTTTTCATATCATACATATTATTTACAATGCCATAAATATTTACAAACTAATATATTTTGCATGCATTTAAGGAAAATAAGCAACATATAAGTTTAATTTTACTAAGTTTAGGGCAATCCATGTTATAATTCACAAACTATCGCACAAGATATTCAAATTTTTTCCGGGGATTAATAATCAGGGTATTTATGCGACGAGCGCATATACTTTAATTAATCGTTCAAAAATCACTTTGCTCAAAAGTAATTTTAATGTCCTATTCTTTTTTCTGAAATTCTTCGTAACAAAGAATTTCCTTGAATAGAATTTTATCTTGAATATCCCATTGCTAAAAAATAATTTAATTAAAACGGTATAACCCGTGAAACATTCAGCATATAGCCAGTGAAAATTGTGTAGAGAGCTGAAATGAAGTAAACTGGCCAAGTTAGAAGCTCTAAATGTGAAAGGTATCTGACAAGGCGATGGTCAACAAATCGCTATTTATTTTAGTTGTTAGTTTCTCTCACTCTGTCTATTTGTGACTGGTAAATAAATGGCTGTACAGACGCTTTCGACTTAACGAACACTTTCTCCCGTTTTCTCATCATGTCTGTGTTGCTAGCGATTGTTTTCCTGGCGTCTGTCGGACAAATGAAAAATGGATGCTAGTTAGAAAGGAAATGGGAGGCGGGAGGAGAAAGCTGCAGCCGATTATCAGACAACTAAACTGAACTGAACGGAATAAATCAATCAACCTCAAATGTACAAGTCCTTAGGCACTAGATATATAGACACGCTTTAACTTCGCAGATAACCATACCTACTTATCTTGAATTAACTGGGCCAGTAGAAACTTGCTCTATTAAATCCATTCGTTCCAACCTCATAAAATAAGGATACCTAATAAAACCTACCCAGTGTATACATATTTAATTTATTATTACAATTTTATTTTTGATCTCCGTGATTATCCTCACATCGATGAATAACTATTTATTTAAAAAGGAATTTTTATTTGAAGAAATTAAATAGAAAAAACTAGTGCCGTCATTTTTCTCTTTACATTCCCACAATGGCCAACTGCTTTCACCAACCTTTACATTTACCAACTTACCATTTTACATTTACCACAGGAAAGAGAAAGCGTTTTGATGATAGTCTATTAATTTCCCCAGTTGTAGTTTATGTACTGTTACACTGCGTTAAACTTGAGAAATTATAATTCATAATGGCACATTAGTATAATAATATTATTAATTGTCTAGTCACAATAATGAACTTAGTCCGTCAAGCTACATTTACGCCTACTATGACAATGTAAAAATGTTTTCTAATGCTATTACGTGTGTAAGGTTGTGTTACAATGGTGTTAAGGTGTTCTAGAAATGTTAATCACCACATAACATACTGTAGCGCTGCTGAATTAAATTGTCCAGAAATAAGTGCCTGGAATACTTGGAAAGGCTTCAATAGACATTCTGTAGGAAAATAAAAGTTCATATTAATGTATGACTTTTGCTTTTAGTGCATTATGTTATGTCTCTTCCACATTTAAAACGTTTAACAGCCTTTTCCATTACGTAAAGACAATTCAAGATGTCTTTTGGCCTTCATTTCCATTCTCATTTCAACCAGGCTACCAATAACCATTGTTTCGGCGAGGAAAATCTTAGCACACATTCTAAAACAATTATATTATAATTTTCTTATAGAAAACTGTAATTTTCCAAACAAGAGCTTACACTTACAGAATTTTTTAATTTAGTAATTATATATATTTTTAAACAAAAGCATAAAAGATTAAATTAAAAAATGTATACGCGTTTCTCTTTGAATCTGTCCATTTCCCTTATGTGGGCAGTGGGAAATGGGAAGCATGAAAACACTGAGAGGTAATAATATTTAAGTGGCTTAGAAAGAGCAAGTGAGTCGACAGTGAGGAAATTGCCTTGATTGTCATTAAGATTATTTTTCATGCTGTGATGTGATGTGAAAGTCGAAGTCAACTCGATTTCCTCTGGCACATAACTGTCACGTCAATTCAAACGAAACCTACTTACCACTGCCACCATCCGACATTCTAACACCAGCTCCAACTGAACAACTGCATAAACGGGTGCTTTCGACTCGTGTTATTTAGTTTAGTGACTCGTGCCTAAGTTGCCCTCGCTTTTCAATTGTCTAATTGTAAATCAAGACTGTTTTTTTCTGATCAACACTGAAATTCATTTCCGCTGCCCTTTTCCCATTGTCAACTCAAATCAAAAGGGTTACAAAAGCACTTAATATTAGTCTTACACTCCATTGAATAAAAAAAGTCAACCTGGAGTCAAGCTCCTTTTCCTTTATAATAATAATGTTTATTTTTAGCGCCACATTATATATATAGAGTTAATTCCTCGTATCATTCACAATTGGTTGATATCAAGAAGTGAAAGTCTAAAAATAATTAAGTAGCTAGCACACAAGTAAGAAAAAACGTGACTGGTGACATAACTTAGCCATGACACTCAATTTAGGGGGGTTGTGATTTATTGAGTAAAAATGTCAATATGATTTATTATGTATATAGAAAGTAAAAAACATGATCGGATATTATTTGCTCCTATTATTTAGATAAGAAATATACAAGTAACTAATTTATAGATCGTAATAACTTATTTAAACAGCAAATTCTGTCTTACACTACAATTACTATAACTATAGAAAGGGAAAATGGATAGTGAAAGTAGTAGAGAGAGAGGAGGATAATAATGAAAATTCATTATCCAATGCTGAACATTAGTTATGTAATATTGCGTCTTGGAAGAGACAGGGCAGACGTGATTTTAATTTGAGAAATGTGAGGAAATCGTAATTGTTATGCGAGGAAGGCATTCGTGGGGAAAGTCAGCTTTCTCTGCCTCTTCTTCAAAGATTCCCTATCATCTCTTGTTAGTTACCTTGCTTAACTATCAGACAGAGTAGAGTGTATGTATCTATTGTAGTGTAGTGTATATTTATATGCTAAGTAAGTAACCATGTCTAATGTAAGGGTCACACAACACAGAGAGAGAAAGCAGAGTGAACTAGTGTATAGGTAGTTAGTTATCTGTAGTTTAGTAGGAACTGATGCACAAATTACCAACGCAGGCTTCATGTGCCACGAGAAAGTTGTGTAAATCTCAGCAGAGCTGTCATGTCCCCAAAGAGAATCTTATCCTGGCGAAAACTTTCTTCGCCCAACTCAACTGAACATACAGTCCCTGAGCAATTCTAATCTAATGAAATATTTTACAAGAAAATATGCAATGAATACTAATGACATCAGTTATTCTACATTTATTACACCCACCCGACCCTACACTCCTTCACTAAATAAAATATTACTATCCCATGAAAAATAAATCTTTCTCGTCCTATCTCTTATCATTCATATGGAATCGATTAAAATCGTGTACAAATTGAGACACTACTTTCAAAATTCCCCCAAAAACAATTTATTAATCAATTTTTAATTTGCATGGACTAAAAAAACTCATAGACATTTATTTACATTTAAATTTATCAATTTAAATTGCAGATAGACATATGAAGTAAATGGAAACATAGGATTTTGCAGTGACCTAGAATGATGGGAGGAGTGTGAAATTTAAGTGCAGCATGCAGGATATTTTTTATGCACTACAATATTTTCTCAATATCCAACAACGTCTCTGATTCATCTCGGTAGCTTAAATTTTTACAGCGTACTTGGAGGAAATGTGTAAAAGAGAGCTAAAGGTGGATCTTGGATAGTAAAATAAAAATCTAGGATCAAGTATGAGCATGTACAATAAATCAAGGTCAGGAAATAACAATGGGAAGGTCATGCCCTCAAATCACTTGGGCTAGAAAAATATTTTGTCTTGTTTTAGAAACGAGGAGAAAGCTGGGAAGTGAGTAGTGAAGGGCAGGGTTAGTCCATACACTCAGATTATATGGATTTCCCTTTAGATCTACTTGCGTTTTTATGAACTTTTACGACTGAGGAATAGAAAGTATGAGGGGGACGTATGGAGAAAGCAATTGCTAGCCCACGCAGTTTATGTACTTGGATTAAACACAACAGAACATGCACTATTCGTTTCCTTAGACTATACTATAAAAAAACTAGAGGAAGAAGTTATATGTAAAAAAAGTGAAAGAACTGCATGGATTCAAAAAGTTTAGGAGAAAGTCGAAATTCCCCAGAATATTCTCCTCCCTTCAAAATCTCAATTTAAGGATAACTGAAAGGGCATTCTGAAGAGGCTTTGATTCCTTGGCTTTCTTTTCTGGCAAATGATTTGTGATTTTCACACAAGGTTTACGTTTGCCTAACTTTCCCCATCGACACACCACAGAGAGAGAGAGTCTGGAAAGTTAACTGAATGCAATTTTATGCACTCACATGAGAGTCATTGTCTAGGAAGGAAGGCGGCGGATTTTGCCAACAACAGAACCAGCTCATATTCAACGGAGTCGTAAAGAGTCTGAAAGTAAAAATTCGGAGAAAGTAGTGGTGAATATGTGAAGAGAAGCTGATGCATGACTGTATTTTTGTTAGAGAAAGAGTAAGAAGTCTCGTCTGAGAGTCAGGGAGGAGGTCATGCACTCGGGAAAAAGGAAGGAGAAAGTGATTCGACGTGAAAGTGAAGCAACTTTCATTACTTTCACTTGTCCGGACTGTTTCTTCACTTCACTTGCTCTTGTCCTCAGTTTCAGTCCCTTCTTTCTTGCTGATGTGTCACAATGCAAAGACTTTCGCCATGCATCCTCAAAGAAAGAGAGCAATGCTAGCTTTCCCTTGTCTTCTTTCCCTGATCATTCCTTCCATTTCTCAAGCGAGAGATGAAACAAAGTCTCTTTGCCTTTCCAACTCTTCAGTTCAGTCGAGTTGACTCTTTTACTTTCCCTTCTATCAGTTTGAAGGGATAAGACAAGTGTAATACACAAAAGACTCTTTCACTCGGATCAACTAAAGAAGGCAATCTGTCGAGCTTTCACTTATCACATCTTATCATAGCCTAATATCATTTCCTCACAGGAACACACTTCACATACTTTCACCAGAAAGACGACGCAAATCAAATATCCACCTAGCCACCACTTATGCACATATCTAAAATTATTATTAAATTCCTTCTATGCCCTACCTATCAATGCCCATTTCTCTTTTGAAAAAAAAAGAAAGTAGTCGCATAATAAATTCCTACAGTAAGGAACACATCTCTTCACATCATACGACTTTCTCCTTTGTATGCCAATATAATTAGATAATTTCCTATAATTTTCCCCACCTCAAATTTTCTTTTAAAAATGTGAAAAGTGAAAGTATCATATGGAATTAGCTAGAGAAAAGAGAAAGTTCTATGGTAAAATCTATTTGTTCCTTACTGTAAATTGAGTCAGAAGGCAAACAAAAACGGATAGTCTAATAAAAAGCGCATTATTATACTTTCTCCCGATAGATACATATATTGATTTGGCAATTTTATTCCCTGGAATAATGCTGGAATATTTTCTAGCCTTACTTTCTCCTTATGATTAGTAATAGAGAATCTAAATCATTTCTTGTAATTACTCTTGGAATTATGTCTCTCCAAGGATTTTTTTCGCTAAGAAAGTCTGTAAATCTAAATGGCGACGTAGAGTTTTGTCGTAGGAGGAGACGCGTGACCTAAGACTAACACATTTTCCAATTACTTTGCACAAAAGACTCTTGTAATTTTCTCTAGTACTTAAGTGTGCAATTCAATTGCGACTCTATCATAATGTCATATTTAGTTAAAACTCCAACTCCTCACTTTCCCGTACGCTCTTCTATGTTCGTCGACTCGGAAGAATTCAATGAATCTCATTAGCCCCTTTCTCATTCATTTCACTCGAGCTCGTTACTTCTCCTAATTAGTAATTAGTAATTAAGCGTCTACAACTTCAATAGCTCTCTTCCCTTTTGCCACTTGAAAATTTTCAAAAGCCATTCCATTCACATCACACCGACAGACATTTCGTCAACTTTCCCTGCCCTACTCAAATCACACTTAATATATCTTAAGTCCCTTTCACTCCAACATCTTTTGCGGCCTTTTTCATTTAGATTTTAGATCCCTTTGTTTTCATTATCCCAAATCTCTCCCAATTACTATTTAACGCTTTAGTCATTCATGAAATACCATTCATCCCACTCCTGAACAAAATTCACCCTAATCACCCACTTTAATGTCATCAAGTCTTGGCACTTGTACCTCTAAACCTTTTCTCATTCTCCAAAATGTCACTTACACTATTATTATCTGCAATGTCTCTTTTCTCTTACAACTTTCATCAATATCTTCGATCATCATAGACTCCAACAAAGTTTAACTGAATAATCAGCAAGAACAAAAAGTAAAACTTTCTTTATTGAATTTTCTTGATAAAATTTAACAATAACGCTTTAGTCATTCATGAAATACCATTCATCCCACTCCTGAACAAAATTCACCCTAATCACCCACTTTAATGTCATCAAGTCTTGGCACTTGTACCTAAACCTTTTCTCATTCTCCAAAATGTCACTTACACTATTAATGTCTCTTACAACTTTCATCAATATCTTCGATCATCATTCCAACAAAGTTTAACTGAATAATCAGCAAGAACAAAAAGTAAAACTTTCTTTATTGAATTTTCTTGATAAAAATTTAACAAAAAATAATATCATCACTTTATACAATTTAACTATAGTATTATACGCAAAGTTTCCTATAATTAACGCTAAAATTCATAATTACATATCTATAAGCATTCCCAATTCTCAATTGAATTGTCCCAAGATTACAATTGAAATATAATGTTCTTTATTCATTAGCGTTCATAATTACCCAAGTCAAAGACATTTATCCAGACAAAACCGCTCAAAAATTGAAAATTTCATTTAAAAATCTTAAAAACGCCCAAAATTTATAACTATACCATCTGCTTATGCAATAATCCGCAATTATTTTCCACGCAGTGCAGTGCAAGTAAAATGAAA
>JABASI010000570.1:0-35877 GCA_019776505.1 Tomocerus nigrus | reverse complement strand
TGAATAACTAAATTAGGAGAAAGTAAGCAAGCTATTGATTTCAATGTTGTCGACATTGATACAGAAAAGGAAATAGGGAAGACTATTTGTATAAAGGCTGCTGATTCAATGTAATCTCTATATATTGGGAAGAGTGTAGGGAAGTAGAATGTGGATGTGCATTAGTAAGCTGGTCGGCTGCTTGTTTAGTTTCGTTTCTGTCCTGCCGGTTTTGCAATTCCACTTTAGTATATGCTATTTGAGAATAGAATGGATGTGGAAACGAGTTGGATGAATAAGAGATACGCATAAGGATGAAATGGAAGAATTGAGAAAGGAATGGAAAAGTAGTCACTCACTTGGACTTGACTGCTCCAGCCAACAATCCATGTGCACAGAAACATATCTCTGCCTTTCTCCTTTCACTGTGCATTCAATTTTCTTTCGTTTCACTCTCCATTCTTCCATTTTACAATTTCGTTTACTCTGTATCTTATTACAATGCCTATATATGGTGAAACAGAATATACTTTCCCTATTAGCCAGTCGCTTGTTTACAGAACGCTTGATTTTATACTCCGCACCACGCGGAACTGTATAGTTCGTCGAGGAATGACTGTCAAAGATACTCTGTTCATTACTTGCAGACACGATTTCACGACTAGTTCATCTTGTCTCTACTATTTATATAAAAGGGAGTTGTACATAGTACGTGAAGCAGAAGCATACATGCATATATGGATATGTACCTATATAATTTCACGAATGATTGTTTATTGTCTGTAGACTACTGTTATATATATTTGTGTTGATACAGAAGTGCGTACACATACCTATATAGTATAAAAGTCGATATCGATAGGGATATTTCGGTCGTAACATGCCATGTCGTATTTTTTGTGGATGTAGGCTTTTCCGACTAAATATTTCCATTCTCCTTCAATTCATCATTGGACTAGATGGCAATTTATTTTAACTTATGTGATTAGTATCCTGCCTGAGTGAAATGACTGTTAGAAACGCAGTAAAAATTGAGAATGCTATTTTAATCCTTAAATTAACTACGCCGACTCTTTTCTGAAGTATAAAACCGAACTAGAGTACAGTTTAGCTACTCACATAGTGAAATCTTAAGAAAGGAAAATACATGTAAGCTGGGCTTACAGTTTTAATTTAAGGAATTAGATGTCTGCCTCGCTAGCCTCTGCCTGGTGGAAAAGATGAACAAGAGAAATTAGATCGATAAGTGAAGGTTTATTTTAGTTAAGACGCTTTTGCACATAATAAAGGCTGTAAAATGCGGGTAGGAAAGACAATAGGATTGATGGTGTGCTATAGGAGCTGAAATTGAAGTGTGTGAGTATTGGATGAGAAGAGATGAGAACTGGGAGTATGAGTAGAGAAGGGAATGAAAGGAAGGAAGGACAGGTAGTGAAAGCATAAATAGTGGCAGGAAGGCAGGAGTGAGAATAGAGGAGAGTGAAAGGACTGGGAAGAAAGGAAAACACTTGAGATAAGAGCTAAGAAAGCAAAGAGAAGGGTTGGAGAAGTGGAATATACGACAATGAGACAGAGAAGAGAAGAGAAGTAGACTTTAGTGAAACGGAGCATCGTGCTTACAGATGAGATGAGCGTAATGAAATGAAATGTGAACATAGTTGGACAGAGGCAGATAGAAGAGACACAAGAAGATTTCTGCTAAATATAATCCAAACGTATTCTATTATGTATGTATGTATGTAGTCTCTCTCTCTCATTGCTCGGCGTGCCTGCTCCTCTCTAATAATAAGTAGGCCTTATAGCAGGTGTAATGTTACTATTCTCCATGTCCTAACTATGTTTCCGCATATAGTTAGCCCATAAAAGTTGTATCTGTCTATTATTTAAGGAAGGGTAATAAAGAGGCGGCTATCTGTAGTAGAGGCCCTTCATTTGTGTTATTTTATAGTTGGAATGAGAAGTGGGAATTTATCTTGCATGCATTGCTATAATAATATGATAGTAGCAGTAAGTAGTTAGCCATGTTTATGTGTGTAAGCTGTGTCGTTTCCTTTCATCCTAGCTACATAATAATATTATGTAAGGTGAGTTGAAGAAAAAGAACCCCCGAGTGGTACACTATAATGGCAGTAACGCAACACAGCAGCAGCCGCTGTGCTGCGAGACGAAATAGATACACACAGACACATACATAGACGGGAGAAGAGGCAGGCAAGGGATAGACAGACATGCAGAAGAGCGAGTTGTTGGTTCGTCCTTCGCCAATGGAGAACTGAGGAGAAAATGAGCTTGAAGTTAATTAAACTTTTAGTTAGGTTGGAGGAATGAGAGTAGTAGTGCTGTGTTAGTGCCCTGTATAAACTCTGTCGTTATGTAGCGGAAAGGAAAGTAAATGGTTGAGGAAACTGAAGTGAGTTAGCAGGAGTTGAGCAGGACAGCCTGCTGCTGAACAACCAGCCCGACTCCACTCCCCACACAGACTCATGTGAAATTGCATTGAATAAACTTCCTCGTCCAGACTCACCTAACTTGCCAAACTATTTATGAAGTGAATAACAGGACTGGAGTGCACACTGCAGTGCAGTCGACTGTCCTGCCTTCAGATACCCGCCTAGCCTCCCGTACCACGACTCTCTCTTAATATAAACCACCCGCCTGCCTACCTGCCTGCCTACTCTCTACTCGCTCTTTCACTNCGCTCTTTCACTGTACGCAAGTATTCATGCTGGAGAAATTTACTTCTCATTTCGCCCTCCTCCAATTACACTCTTCTCCTTTCCATGTCTCCTCTATGCATCGTGTTGCTTAACCTTCTGTTTGCATTTTCTCTGTAATTTGCACAAAAAACAATTGTCATTCCGCTATAAGCTTCTATTTGTTCCCTTAGTTGAGTTGGATCA
Source organism: Tomocerus nigrus (assembly GCA_019776505.1). Lineage (NCBI taxonomy): Eukaryota > Metazoa > Arthropoda > Collembola > Entomobryomorpha > Tomoceridae > Tomocerus > Tomocerus nigrus. The sequence goes on along the minus strand of JABASI010000570.1, from coordinate 32,998 downwards.
GCGAGGATACTAGAAATTGATTGCTTTCTCCCTCTTACTAATAACCAACTCTCCTACTGGCTAATTGAACAAGTTTACTCAATAACTGTAAATATTAAATTGCCAGTGCAATGGCATTTTATTTCCTCTGCTCTTCTCTCACTCAATGTTGATGCTAATGATTATTTCCAATTTATACTGGTTCGACTATATTTCCGATTTGCCTTGTGCTTATAGGTACTATGACTATTCCTTATTATCCATATATTGGAATATTCTGGTCCTTGCCTAATGTTGTAGGATTTATCCTGTTGTAGCATGTGTGGAAGTGGAATACGTATTCGATTTAGATTTTGTTTAGTTGCACACAATGTTACCTTTTTGTTTTGTGTGATAAACTTAGTTAGTTGATAGCTATAGATATTGATGTTAATTTTTGCGGAGGAAACAGTTATATTATTGTTGTAGTTTTAAGAATAATGTATTGAATATTTCGTCACAATCGTACTGTTAAGAAATAGTAAGGAAATGTTTGACTAAGCTCAAATTATGCACATAAATAAATTTTTATATTTACTTGTATTTATTAGCATGTGTCGAGCGAGGTGGGTTTTCCTAGTCTCCCTTATGTGATTTAGCCTACCATAATTTATTACAGAGGTGGGTAAGCCGTTTAACGCACTGTATAAATCTCACCTAGTGTGTGATTTCAGCGTGCTACCCACCTTAAATCTCAACTCTACCTAGTATAATTCATAATTGTGTTGGCAGTGCGAGTGCGGTAAGTAGGCTAGCTGTTTCGATCGTATCTGTTGAAGTTTTATAAAAACCCGACGGCTAGAAATAGAAAATGTAGGCAATTGAAATTGAAACAAGATTTAGCCACTTCACCGTTGACGTTTTTTGTGTGCGTTGCTAAAATGCCAATTCAGGAGATATTTATTGGTATGATTTGAGCCGACATAACGCATCGCAGGCTTATCTGTATTCCCATCTGTCCATTTAACGAAATACTGAATTTAATATACTTAGCTATGCTACTATGCACGGAAGCCATAAAAATGTAGAGCGTTCCCCTCTTTTTTTGTGTCAAAGGAGTTATAAAAAAGATTTGGATGTTGATAAAGTTCCTGGCATTTTTCACTTTTATTTCAGCACCCGTATTTCTAAGCGTCCGGTATCTGTAGAACAGTGAAATGTATATAAAAGGAGTTGTCTTTGATGTGTCAGTGCAGATCAATCTTATATATTACACTTACAATAGTGAGTGAGTCTTGGGTCGTGTTTGAGACTTGATGGTTTCCTTTCTCCTTGCGGAAAACAAGTTATTCCTTACGTCTGTACAAAGGCGTTTGACTATAGAAGCGAGAGATTTAATGGGACTTCATTCACGGTTTAGTTCAATTGTGAAAATACTTAGCTTTTAAAGAAAATGATAAAGGAAAAAAAAATGGTGAAAGTGGGGCAGCAAAGGGAAAGGTTTCGTTGTCGTTGTTGCTGTAAAAGACGTGATTTCTGTTGGAGTCGTCTAGTAGCAGATCGGTTCAGTCAGGAGAGAAATAAATAAATAAAAATCCAAAGGAATCGTAGAGAAGTTTCTCCTCTTCCAATCAATCGGTAAATAGATTCTATATTCGTAGATTTCTTTTCCTTGTGACTTTTGACTTTGGTTTGCTTTTGCTTTTTCAGAGTCACATCTTATTGCGTTAGATTACCTCAGAAGGTATATATATATATAAGTAGTGGGGACATGGGGAAGGATGATAGTACTTGGCTGATGGTAAAGAAAACCTCAGAGAAAGAAAGTAAGTCGAGAAAAACTAGGTGAAATGTCGCATTGCATCATTGAGAGAACAAATTGGAGCAGGCGGATAAATGGCGTACCTAAATATCTATACTACACGTGAGTTAGTGTTGTAGGAAAGGATTTGCACTCGTACCTCTTCCCAAGTTTCTGTGAAACTTGCGTAACAAAATTGAAAATGATCACAAATTTTGTGAGAAATGGCAAATGAAATTGAGATTAGATTTTGTTGGATTTTCCCTTTTGGCTCTGCTTCTCTATTGTTTATCGTTAGTTTGGGAACGGAAGTGTGCAGACTCAGAAGTGCCTTACTTTGCAGTTGGGCTGGACTAGCTGATGAAGAATTAATGTGGACACAGGATCACAGGAATAGAAAAAGAAGGAATTTATAGTCATTGGGGATGTCTGGGAAGCTACACATGTTTGTGAAAAGGTTTAGTGAAGAATTTAAGAGGAAAATGTAGAAAGCTCGGTCAACGGGAAATAACGTGAGCTGTTGAGGTGCAATCTGCAATTTCTGTTGCAGTTTTCATTTCATTGCTCTGCTGTGTGTAATGGGGAAAAAGTGGGGATCGAGCGGAGATGTAAGGAAGAGTGTGGCCATCGACTCCAGAAATTCAGCTGACATGAACAGGAGAGGAAGGAGAGCAGTAAAAATAAATGATTTTGATATTTTAATAAGTGAGGGAAGCGAGGCGAAATAAGTGAGTAACTATGTTGACCAAAGAGAGCATTAGGTGCACATTTGGCTAGAGTCATAGCTGCCCGTGGAATGCAGTTAAACTAAGCACAGGGAATGGAATGGGTCATTTCAAAAGATTTATGCCGGGGCGGAAGTTAACAATGTTACAAAGTAGAGTAAGATAATAGTTATCAGGTAGCAGAGTTGGAACCGACTTCCACTCTCCGGGCTCCACAATGCTCAAGAGATAAGTCACTTAGGTGTGATTGATATTTCACGAGCATAATTTATAGAGAGAGGGAACATGGAGTCACTTGACTTGGATCCATGACTAGCATATTCACGAAACAAATTTTCCGAGACTTATCACTTATAAAAAATGAATGCCAACTTGTATCGATACATAAAGCAAATACCATGCTCACGTGTACTAAAGCACACATAATTGTGTTCCTGACAATAAATAAATAGCTTCAGTAATACCATAAATAGTGTGGCAATACATTGAGATTTACTCTGCACTCTTTGGTTCACATTCAGAATTATACTCCCGCTGTTATGTATTAGTTATATATGTATGTACTAGTTAGTGACAAGGAAAACATGAAGAACACGTGGCAATGCTAAACACTATGTAGAAATAAGAGTAGTGCCAAGAATTATCCACGTTCAGATTGTTTTAGAAGAGAAAATTTAACACCCTGCGGACACAAAGTAGTAGTTACTAGTAATGTTTTCGGCAATAGCCTTTCAAACTATATGGAATTGCTCTCAATTGGATTTGTCACGTCAAATACAAATTTAGCTTCTACGTTTTGGTATACTAGAGAAACGTTACTTGTCATGTGTCTGAGAGTTGGGCCATAGACGTATTATAGCATAAGCCACAGAAAAGCGAGATTTATACTGTTTATTAGAGGTTGGCAGAAATTACGTCCCGAGTCGGAGTGGCGAGAGTATTAGCGCTCTGCGAACTATTATGCTCACAATAATAGTGCAAGTTGGCAAGATTCTCTAACTACTTATATGTGGATTTTGCATTCAGAATTCCGCCTGCTTAGTTTTTGTGGTTGAGTCCGCTAGAAATTCTGTCTATTAAGAAGGAAGTGAGGAAAAGTCGAGGGAAAAGTTTCTTATCCAATACAGTCAGTCAAAGTTAAATAGTCGGGGATTAGTTACCTATATACTCTCCAGCTCAACTATTTACTTCTACTTTTGTTTATAGTGAGAGTTTTACTGCAGGCGGGCGTTTCCGTTTAGGATCTCATTCTCAAGAGTTGAGTAAGATGAAGGCACGGGCAGCAATTATACATTTAAAATAGAAAATGTTGCATGAATTGTGTCAAGAGAGCTAAATAAAACCTCAAAGAATATATTCTACATTAAAAGTTAAGCAAGCACAAGTCCCTCGCTGTAAAGTGAGACGGAGTTTTTAGGTCGCTGAATGGAGATTCCGGACGAAAGAGTATTATGTTTATAATTCTGTCTGCAGACATCCTCCATTTAGAGAGCTTTCCTTTCTGGGTCAGGTCAGATTGTGTTAGAATTCACAAACTGTTTTTGGTCTTCAGATGTGATATATATTATTGTACAACTGACGCCTGTTGTTATATCCCTCCCTCCTTCTTATAGTGCACACAGAGCTCGTTTATCTTCTGCATTGTAAGTATGTGACCGTATAGCTATACTTATATGCACTATTTTTCATCATGTCATTGTTCGGATAGCAGTAAGAGAGTAGGAGCAACCAGCACCAAGGTAGGCCATATTTGTAAAAAGAAAAGACAGACACTCACTTTTAACTCGGGAGTGAAGTGGTTGCCGAGCTGAGGAAGATGCGTAGCACTTTCAGCAAAATTTCAGAGTGGGGATCATGAGAAGCCATGCCACAGATCCTGAATGAAATGAGGTGAGATGATTTCCTCTCCAGCATGTCAATTCTTTGAAGACGTACAAATGCTGTGAATTACGTCCTTTCGTACAACATCTTTCTATGTTCATGTGCACTCCATAAATATTCTTACCTTTCCATTTATTAACTGCTGAAAATTGTTACTTTTACTTAACATAATATTATTATCTATCTAGCCTATAAAATTAAATACTGTTGTCGCTATCCGAATAACGTGTGATATTTTCCACATTTACATACATATATGAAGTTTGAACAAGTCTGTCCATCGTTTGTTTGGTCCTAGTGTGTTAGAAATGATGAAATGTCCAAGTTAGACAGAGTTGAACGGAACTAACTCTAGAACGTGACTTTCTTATTTCGTGCTTTACGTCTGATATCAACTACGTACTTAAATAGAGAACAAGGGGACGTACTTACTTCTCTGCCAAGTAAAGTAACTGTAAACTCAGAGTACTTACTGCTGGTAGTTTTAGCTACTACTTAGTCGGTAGCAGCTACTAAAATGGTTATCATAATAACTTGAGTGTTAAACCGAGCAGAAGCTTAAATGAGTATTTTATTTTGGAAAACCTTCAGTGCATTATTTTAACGTGATTTAAATTCTAAGCAGAGAGCGCGTGTTGCAGGATTGCATAGAAGATTGGAATCTGTAGTGCTTAGTATAGAAAGCTGTGTGTGCTGTGAAGTGGTAGTTTACTTACCTAATATTAATAGCCTACACACATGGACTAATAATTTAAATAGATTAAAACTGCAAGACATTATATGCATGTGCAACTGCATAGCTAACTTTTACTCAATCTACCTCGCAATCTAAATGTTCTGGCTGGAATTTTGATTGCTTCAAACAGAGACTCTTCTAAGTTTTTCTTTTCTTGTTTCGCTAATTTTATTCTGCACGAATGCACCCTGGTCTTCTTACCTTTGTGAAGCAGACGTGGTATACGTGCAATCAAGAAGCACTACTCAAACCCAGGATTGCTTCTTAAATACTTATAAATTCCTTAACGTAACAAACCTAATTTTTTGTATCGACTGTTCATATAAAATATGTACGCTATCTGGGTTATCTTAACGGACCCAATATTACTATTATTGACCTAAAGATGTTTAGGAGTAGTCGCCAATAATTCAATACACCTAATGTACAACCGAAGGAAAGTTTCCTAGTAAGTAGGTGTCGTTGTCAGTGAATCGCATTTGGATTGGAATGTATTTCCAGGAATGAAAAGTAGAACGATTAAACAATTTGACATGTAAAAAACTAGATGCGCTATGTCCTTGTACCGTTAATGTAAACCAAATATTTATGACGACCTCATACTGCCAGAATTTTTGCATCTTTTTGTCAAGCCCTTGAAGAATGTAGGTAGGTATTTATGTACCTACTGATAATTGAATGATTTTTTGAAATGTTGTAACCATTGTAATCTTGATTATTCACGGACATGTAGCAATCAATCGAACGGGCATTCTGCTCCTATGTAAATTCAACAAAGTGGATTATTCAAACGCCGAAACGCCTTGCCACCAACCAAAGTGTCATGTCTCTTACTGCTACATACGATTCTCAAATGCAATGGTATGCATATAAATGTGACGCATCATTGTAACACAGTTCAAAATTATACTATTCGTTACAGCAATTTTAATTAGGACTATATCATTATCTATCTAGGGAGTCGCAAAATGCTTGAAACAAAACGCCCCGATAAAGCAAGCACAAATAAAACACATCAAAGAGTTACTGCTGAAGTTGGTTCTATGGCTCATTCCTTTGAAATATCTATCTCTCCAGTTGAAGTTCAAAGTTCCGACAGAAGTTGATTATTTGTGTAGTTATGTCGTGGACATTTGGATATAAAAGATCGTAGTAAGCCAACTAAGTCGGATACTTTGGTCTCATAACATATTTTTAGCAGCGTATTAATTTCCCGATATATATGTAACAACATCCTTGACATATTATTTATATGCGTAGTAATACGCATTAGCTATGTAAATACTCGTTTGTATACTATGGCTTCTCATGTCCAGGCTGCCGGACTTTAATATATGACGAATTGGAAATACGTCGTATTTAGTATTTACTTTCCTTAACATTCACAGGACATACCAACAGCACAGAATTAGCAATTTCATGTTGGAAATGTAGTCTCTTTTGATGAAGAGTAGAGAATTGAAGTTAATGAAAGTGTGAATCAGCGACTAAACAAAGATGCCTACTGTTTGATGATGTGATGTTATCGTTCATCTATGAATTTTATTAAATATTCGAACGTACAATCCTTGTCACGAAAATCCCATCGTATTACATCCAACCAAGTTGTACTTATGTCATAAATAGCTTCATAATACTGAATAGTTCAGGGAAAATGATATCGAATACAAGCTAAGGTTATTGATGGTTGGACTTTAGCTGTGCTGTTACTTTTTGGACGAGGTATATGCTCTATGCTCTGTAGTCTTTCATTGCTGAAAATATTAGGCGTTAGACAGGTAATGGAAAGGCACTTGAGTTCTACACTCACAGGACTCCCTACTCTATAATATGTCATGGAGTTTATTACGTTTATCGTTTAAATGTCACATTTCTGACATGTCTCTGTCCGTTTAAAATTCAAATGTGTAAAGATAAGCTGGAAAGAGAATGGAGAGAAAAATGCGTTGAGCACGCAAGCCGAAATATATTTGGAATGGAGTAGCATGGAGCTTTTAGCAGGCGGCGCGTGGCAGAAATACGATGCAAATTTGATCCATAGAAATGGATTGACATGGAACAGAGCTCTGAGCTTTATAAATACATAACTGCCTAGAAAGGAAAGTGAAACATACATCCGTTGCTTACTGTGGCATGACGTGGCCAAGGTTTTTAGGGAAATTTATAAGGAAAGTGAATACTGGTTACTAGATAATAATGCTAATGCATGGAGCTGCTATATAATATCAATCATTACTAATTAAGTAGGTAGATAAAGTAAGCTAGCTACCTACCTATATGATTATTATTCTATTTAGGCTAATGCCACGCAGACTGGATAGCTAACTAGCCTCAATGTGTTCTTGTCACGACTTCATTATGATTATTACTTGCTGTTAATAGTAGTGCAACTCTAATGCACCCTCATTGCCACGTTACCAAACATCGAAGAAAGGTGACATGTTAAACCAACTCGGTTACAATGTAATGGGTGTCCTATGTACATAAATATTCAAATGACTATGTTTATTCAATTTAGGTACGATCATAAATATTATTTTGTTCAACAAACCAAAAGCAGATACGCAACATTCGAGCAAAATGAAATGTAGCAGTTTCAATTCCATTGACATTCGGGAATGTATTTTCATATTGGGAATTATTAGGAGGAACTCCTGATTCTTGCATGTAGATAGTGACTTACTTCTTTGCACAGGGCGTAACATCCAATAGTAGTGGGATGTAAATCAATTCTGCGTTGCAGTGTTTTTTGGCTGTCTCCGATATTGACATTAAAATATGTATACCTGTAAAATTCGTGGAAATGCAATGCACGTACACTTGGTAGAATTCATGCACAAAGCAAGTAAGACAGCTATTTTGAAACTGCAATAAAAGACAGCAAGGACATGAAAGTGATACATGTAGGTAGGCATTGCAATTGTTAAGCAATTCAGCTCTCTTGCATTCGTACATGAATCGCCAACTCTTACCGAATTATTGATTTTAACAAGATTGTGTAGACTGTGTTGCCTTGCAATTGCTGCCCTATTTTTAAGCTGTACAATTCAGAAGTGAGCAGAGTGGATGGTTGAAGTGGCTCTTGTTTTATGGTTTTGGCACGCTGGAGAGTGATTTATGATACAGGAATTACAAATGGTACCTGTAGAATTATAGAGAAAGCCAGAGTTTTAAACGAGATGTCAGATAAACTTACCTATTCATGTCATGCGGGTTTTGTTTTTAAGCCGATAGTTCAGGTAAGCCGTAGGAGACCTCCGCCAGACCTCTACATAGAATTCTGCACCTCTCACTTCAAATGCCTACATCGACTACACTGTTTACATAACCCACCAATCTACACTCTGATCTTACCATTTCATGGGCTTTGCACGTTCTTCGGTTTGTCAAAGGATTAAGTGGGAATACGGCTCTACATCTCAACTTCCTAAGCATGATACCATATTAATTAAGCCAAAAAGTAGGCAAATTCAGTTTTAAAATGCACAACAGGAGTTTTTAGGTCTTATGTAAGTTCGACATTGTATTCCTCAGCAAACAATTTGTCTCTGTGCGTGACTTGTTCGCCTGCACAGAGTGATTGACAAGTGAGCAATTGTACTTTAATATACAGACCTGCATGTAGGACATGATGACCTCAATTAAGGAAATGGATTCATGTTCGAATTCTGCTATCGATTCATGCAGTTTCAATGACAATTAAAAATACTGAAATTCTTAGCTGATTACCGATATGAACATTTCCACTAAATGCCTAGCTCTGAGCATGAATATACTGCTATAAAGTGATGTTATTGCAATTGGGAACCTTACCTATGAAAAGGAATTTAGATCTTAGTATCGTTCTTTTCTTATTTATCTCTTTATTGTGAACTGGATGTTAAGGTAGATAGTAACTTAAACCCTTAAACTAATTAAGTGTCAAGTATTAAAATCAAACACGATAAGAATGGATCGTTAGTGTCACCCACATTATAATATGAAACTGTAGCTCTGGCAAGGAAATGAGCATCCTGGTGCAAATGTTGCTTAGACGTTCTTTTATCTTTTGAGTGCTTCGTAATATGAAACTGTAGCTCTGGCAAGGAAATGAGCATCCTGGTGCAAATGTTGCTTAGACGTTCTTTTATCTTTTGAGTGCTTCATAAAAATAAAGAGATTGATAATAAAACATAAACATGTGAAATGTAACTGTATGTGGCGTAGGAAATTGTTCTTTGGGTGTAAGTAATAAATTGAAACAGTACATATATCTGCAAAGCTGGCCTAATCTTCTCCCATGATGTATATTATTGAGTTCAATCTAACTGTGTAGTTCCAATGTTCGATTAATTAAATATCCTATTCCAGGATAACAAATAATGTAATGGTAACATAGGTTGATAAATGCAGTAGATTATGCAAACGCATTCTTAGGTTATTTATCCGAAAGTATTTATACATGGGAAAAAATACGTTGTACAGTTTTGTCTTATTATAAAATTATTTATCATTAGTAGACATTAGTATAGAACAATGCAGGTTATAAAAGTACTCAAGAAGAATCAACATAGAGCCTATAGTCGCCAAGTCATTATATTATTTTCAGTATCCAACAATTAACAGTTTCGTTAAATATTGACGTACATAATCAGGCTGGTACATGTGATAAATTGTCGTGCTTTGCCTTATTGTCAATTAAGGAAACTGAATTCTTCCATTAAATGAAACAGACTCATGAATCATTCTCAGTAGTTGCCTGCACTTGTAGTTTTAATCAAATTAGTTATGTCTAATGGGGTTTTAGAACACTTCAGTTCATAGCTAGGCAAACTTTATATATGCATGCTCGGGAATCGTGATGATAGGTGTACTAAACAGGTGAAACATAGTATTACGCGGCGAGAGTTATATTTCTATGTGATTATGTCTATGAAAGTAATGCAGGATATGGTTTAATATTACTGCCTGTAGTAATGTATTCCGCGTTGTGTACGTATAATATTGCCCAATATAATATGTGAGAACTTCAACGACCGTGACCGTCCGTATAATGACATGATTGGATAATGCATGAGATTTTATGATTCTGTGTGTATGTTCTATTCGCATCCTCGTCCCTTGCTGATTCCTTGCAGTATTGATGAAACTACGTCTGAGTCTGCGATGAAACAAAATACTACACTAGAACTATACTCCATGTACACGCTATTTACTTAGCAAATATAAGCCAAATATATTTCATCACGGAGTAGTGCACATGTGAATGTGTGGAGTGATAGATGAGCTCTCTGTCAGAGTGTGAGCTCCTGAGTTTTGACTCGTTTGCTCAATGTCAATGACCAGTAGAGTAGAGATTCAGTGCTACTACAGTCCGTGAGTTAATTCGGCAAGCCAAAGAAATTGACATGTCATCGTGATAATTGGTAGTCACTGTTGACGCGAGCGAGCTTACCAGCTTACTTGGTAAACGGGTTTTCATGCGCTATGACTAACTGAAGAACAGATTGATTCATTTCTATTTATAGCTCTTTGACTCCTTGATTATTCTCTAGCATCATAGTGCTAATATTTACCACTTCTTGTATACTAACACTTGACTCTACTTTTGTATTCCTATTTATCATGACGTAATATCTATTCACACAGAAAGCTCTATCTTCGTGTGCAGTTGACTGCAAATACTCTGCGGCTTGTTAACGAATACCCTTCAGTGATGTTATAATTCCTCAAATATTTTAACGTAAAATAATATTTGAATGCTGCATCTGTCAACTTAACTAGTACAGTCTGGAAATATTAGTGTACTTCATGAATAGAAGGTGTCAGAAAGATATGGCGTATTTGCATCGACTATGGTCAGCGAATAGTATTTTCTATTCTACATAATAATATGTAATCGGGCAATTATCTGAGCTGCTGATTGTACAAAGATTTATTTTGAGCACTTAAAACATTTATTCGTGATTTTTCTAGCGAATTTACCTCTTATCACGAGAGCTAAATTACTATTACTAAGTAATTACCTTCTTATCTTATTATAATGTTTTGTAAGTAACTATGTATGTTTCATTTAGCTACAGATGTAAACAGAGAAATACTAGTGCAAGTACAAATCAAAAAAGCGACTATGCATTGAACCAAAATCCATGTTCGTTGCAGAAAGATAACTTGTTCAAAAAATCCGAATCGATTGAAATAGCTGAATTCCATTGAGAGTGGAGCATAAGGCAGGGTGAAGAATAAAAAGGGAAGTGAAGCGACGTCGTTTCTCTGGAGGTCGATGTATGCCATGTAAATGTGTAAGTAAAGTAAGTAGTATAGGTTTATGCAGTCATCGTCTATAGGGACAGAGAGAGGCAGGGCGTGCTACAGTTGTGTGCTTTATGCATAACATCAGCTGAAATTGTAATGTTGGTTTACTTGGTTTGGTTTAATATCTCGTCTCGCTGGTGTGGGTAGGAGGAATTGTGATAAGTGAAGGAGTATGGAAGTGGAGGAGCAGAAGGGAAGGGAAAAGGGCTGCTATTTAGGTGTGTGTAGTGTAGTGAACTGATTGCCAGTCTGCGTGCTCTAAGGTACATACATGTTTGACATGCTAAGACAGACAGGACTGTTTGTACAAAGTGTGAGTTGTTAGTGTGAATCTGAGTGAGTAGCATGGACTGGAACAATTCAAAGGAGCATGCATCCATGCAGTTCAACTCTTCGAGTTAAAAAGCCTCATCCGGGATGTGGGTAGGTTCGAATACTTTGACTTGTGTAATAGTCTCATGTCTGTACAGCTACAGCGTCTGCTCAAGCGAAAAATGTCTTGTCTTCTCTACCTTCAACCCTTTTCTCTTTTTGCATCTTATTTCCAGTCTCCACTATCACAACAGACATCACTTGTAATTTCACTCAACTTTATGCATCTCTCTGCTGTGTATGTATACGTGGTGCTTGTAGGACATAAGGAACTCTTATCTGGACTATCTCACTCAAAATAATATCTGCCATGCAATCTGCTGATCATACTTCTTTCTTTTTTACTATACGTACCTACGTAGTTACTATACACCACACCTCTATTCCTTAACAGGAGATTTAGTGGCAAATACTAAAGGAATAAAGGAAAGGGATGCAACTTTACTACTTTTTTACGTGAATGAAACGTATGTTTGGAATTTTAGGAAGAAGATCCAGCATCCGTGTTGGGTTATAAATTCAAAAAAAGTCAATGCAATTGATGACGCTAATTTCCTTTGCATTTGAATAGTTGATTGTGCTTATAACTATCCTTGTACATTAACTATAAAGTTTTATGCCTATAGCGTGTTTTTTCGTTCGTATGGTGCATAGTGCATGATGATAAAGAATGTTTCTGGCTAAGCATTGTTAGAATGATGTGTCTGACTCAGCGTTTTTTACACCATGCAATGCAGCAATTCCTAATTCTACTCTGCCCATAATCCATAGAGGTTTATATTATATGAAGCTCGATTATTTGCAGGTACCAATAAAGAGGAAGTAACTCATCACTGGTAACAGAATCATGCTTAACTTTTAATATAGCTCTACAATAACGTCAATAGCCAACTTTAAGTGCAAAAACGTTGCATTTGCTTCCCGAAATGTGTTGCTATACATTTCCTTCCATTTCAGAATGAATTTGATTTGGTAGCATAGACATTATTTCCGTAAACATTAAGCAGCAGTACAGTGTGACTGTGTGAGCTACAGAAGAGTTCTATCTCAACATGCAGTAAATAAGCTTGTCCATTTGGTTCAGCTCAGATTGTAATTGTGGATTGAATTGAATGCTTGCGGATGTGGAAAGCAAATCCATGTTACAAAGTGTGCTATTCCATTAGCTATAAGCAGCAGAAGCCTCTGAAATGGACTTACCTGTTCTTATGGCTAGATTTATGAGTGTGGCTAAATTGGAATTACTATATTACAGCAGTAGTACAGCCTGACTTAGTCTTAACATAATAAAGCAAGGGCAGTCCTGCTTACTCTAATGGAACTGTATAATATTAGCGAACATATCATCTAATGACTGCTAAATATCTTGTACGTATACTATTTAGCACTATTGTTATATATGTACATTAAAAGATGCTGTATATTTTATCATGGCATCCGTGCTTTGTGTAGTTACGAAAAAACTAAGTGCAAATCAGAAGAATAAAACGAAAATGTAATACCTGGCTTTTGATTAGGTAATAACATTAGAAGTATTACGCCGCACAGGTCAGGGTGATTGTACCTCTTCTGCCCTATAACATAGCATCATCATAAATGAAATGCAAACACGAAAACTCTCTTTTTGACTGTATACGTAGTTGCATAAAATTGCTAATGCTTGTCGCGCTGCTACACTTTATAAAGAAGGGGTAGAGTTATTCTCCTAGTCTACATCTACAGGAAACCAGAAGAGGCAGACGCCGAGCAGACGGCTATGCTTAACTAATGTTTCGGAATCTACTTAACAAAGTCATAAAAATTTACGGTATTTTTGAAATTCACTTGTTTGTTTAGTTTAGTATTTACGCTTTAGGGCTCTGCTCACCTGCAGGGCAACAGAATATAATGCATGTAGGTGAATGGTGTAATTCATAACTTAATAACTCGTATTAATGAGCTGGTTTAGTAGCTAGCAAATTTAGATGTGATGTGATGCTGGCATGCGTGTGTGATGCGTACGTATAAAAATGCAAAAGATATTTCCTTCATTAACAATGAATTACCGTATTTTAGCATTAGGGTGGCAATGCGCCACCAGACCAGATAAACATTCGTTGTGTGCCATGCCATGCTATTAAATGTACCTACGTAATTTTGCTGTTCTGCCTCTGCTCCTGAAAATGCATTCATCTAGACTGATGAGCTATGCTTGCGAGAACAATAATTAATATAGGTAATTAACAAGGAAAGCAATTACAACAATGTAATTATTGATTAAGCTATTTGCCCAGTGCCTGTCTGCAGTATTATTACCTCTTTCGTTGTTTACGAGGATTTTGCGTTGCGATGAAGGATGCTTATTAATTAAAATTACGATCCTTTTACAACTGTATAAAATACCTCGTCATAAATTAGATTATTAGTTTCGTTTACTGCCCTTTTTATTTCTACGTAGAGTATCAAAGTATTATGACTCTCCTGACTTACATTTCATGCAAGCTGATGTAACACAGTAATGTCAAACACAGACAAGCGGAAGATAAGATACCGCATGAGGAGAAAAACTAATTTAATTTTTTGTTGTTATTCCACCACATTTTTACGATTTTCTGTCTAGCCCATTGCTTGTCTTTTATTTATTTGTTCTCTGAGAAATAATTTGTGTTTTATTTAACACACCCATAGCCATGAAAAAACCTCATGTTTTTGTTATAAAGATAAAAGGGTATAGACTAATTGTAATTGAAAACGTTGCATAGCTATTAGTAGTATTAGTGGGAGGTTTCTTTAGACTGTACTTTTGATTAGGCCAAATAGTGGAATGCGTTCGGGAGTAGCTTGCTTATGTTTTGGCAAGGCATGATATTATGCAGAAGTTGAACTATTTAAAGCCATAGGATTAAGCAGAAGTCAATGAATCAGATGAAATTACTTATTTAATTATGCAGTAACGTGTAATTACTTAATTACATTAATAATCTCAGGATTAATTTATGTGGTGTTTATAAATTATGGCTGCCTATTGTAGTAGCATATATCTAAATGTGTGTAGTAATAATAATGTCCGTATACATTGAAAGAGCTGAATGTAGTTGGCTAAGTAGGGCAGAGTTTGTTGGAGCGAAATGAGAGACAATCGTCTTTAGAGACTCATTCAGCATCCCTCTATAACTCTCCAGAAGAATTTGTCAACACAAACTCCAAAGCAAGAGTCGCTTCAATTCTCCTTTGCAACTTTCCATTTGTCGCTTGAGTGCCTCTTCGTTGAACCACCTAAGCCTATTATTAATTGGATATTATGACTTTGGTGACACTTGGAGCTGAATGGCTTGTATGTGTTCACTTTTGTCAGCAGTTTTCTTTGATGATTCTCTGACTAAAGATCCATAATATGATTCTCACATGTTTTGTCCTCTCCTAATTTATATCAGCAATTTTCCTACTACATAATTCATTTATAGTGCTAAGCTGTCGATAAGTTTTTAATAAATTCTGCGATATGACCCTACTTTGGTTTTTGAGACACTTCCCTGCACTAAGATTTATAATTCGTAATTTTGCGTAGAGTAGATCTGCATTTTCAATACCTCCATATAGCTGATCATTGTCTTGCTTGGCCCCTTATAGCCAATTATATGTTGAGGGTAGTATATTTAGTATTTAGTATAATTTTACAGATGATAGCCTCCCATACTATGTAAATATATTATTATGCGCTTTCTCGCGAATAATTTACTTTTTATTGGAGCACACTTTTTTGAATTGTTATTTGATATGAGAAAAAAATTTAAGTTTAAACTTGCGTTATTCTAGTAATTTCATCATTTTGTTTGTGCAAGGAAGTATTGCGAAAAAGAAACTACCTTACTTAGGTATATTATGTCTGAAGTCTGAGTGAAGCTTACTTTACTGAATAAAATATCATTGTTGGTGGAAGTATGTAGTGCATAAGAAAACTGTAGCCAGTAACTAACAATAAATGCAGAATAGAAAAGTTTATTTGTTCTATACAATTTTGATGTAACGGTGATGCAAAGATACTATTTTGTACAAAAGTACAGATAAAATACTGAGCAGAATGAACGTTGCTACATTAAAACTGTATAAACACATAGTTTTGATAGCAAAGACATGCAGTATAATTATATGATTATGTAGGTACGTCTGCGTCTATGATAGTCAGTCATACAATATAAAAGATAGATAATACTGCTATAGTGCACAATTTCCTCTGTTCTGCATTTGCATACATACCGCAAACAATGTCTATGTGGGCGTTTTTCATATGTTGTGAAATAGGAAGAGCTCAGCATGCTCTTGCCCTGCTTGAAAACTTTGTCCATTGCTTTTCGAAGGAATGGAGGAAAGGAAGGCAACGTCCATTATTTCTCTAAGATATTTATTTGTTGCACGTTCTTGAAAATGTAGCATTTAAATAGAACGTACATACACAGTAAAGTTGAGAGAGACAAAGCTCTTTTATGTTTTGTTGAGAAAAAGAAGGGAAGAGGCAGAAAGAAGCACTTACATTAGGGCAAAGTACAGTATCAAAGTATCAACCGAAGAAAACAAGTGATTTTAAAAGCTTTAACTTATGAAGTACAGAGTCGTAACAATTATGTGTGCTGCGGCCTTGTCTCCATCTAATCTTCAGCATTAGCGGCATAGAGCGAAGGCATCAAATAACGAATAATATTGCTTATACAGCTCAAGAGGAACATGACATGACGACCTCTTCTCCTCGTGCAGTGCATTAGCAGTTAAGTCTGAGCAAATAGTTCGGAGTAGACAGAGACCATCTGTGCATGGTATTAATGCATGTAGGTTAGTGCATGGACCTGCGTCGGAAAATAGCATGTGTTTACAAATACATTGCTCGAAAATGAGTAATCATTCTGTATTACTTGGGGAGTAGATTTCGAGATGTGTGCAGATATTATTATATAGTTTGCAAGGAAAGGAAGTGAATGGGAGAACAAGAGTCGTCGGCGACGTGTCTCTTCCCTTTTCTCCTATTTATTTCCTTTCATGCAATATGCAGTACAACGGAGAAGAGTCTAGAGCACGAGATTTTAATTATTTGCATGTCTCCTGTTTTGTGCTAGAGATGAACAATCAAGTTTCGGGCTAAGCGAGGAACAGAAATGCAGATAAAGCACCCGTGTCGGTTTTCTCGGTAGCTAGCTTTGCCCTTTTTGTGGTGAAGCAAGAGGACATAAGTAATTTTAACTCGCGCTCTTCCATTTTCATACTTACAATTAGTTTGCTGATGTTCTCAGTTCTCTGCTCTCTACTCAACTCTCTCTCTCTCTCTCTCTCTCGTTCTTGCTCAAGATCGTTAATCCTTCCTTTCATTGATCATTCTCAATTGTGACTCTGACAATGAGCCTAGTTGAGCGTTCGTAAACTCAAGTCGCTAATGAAATGGTTGATTATTTTCAAGTATTAATGAAATGATATGGAACACATCAAAGACGGCTATATTTCCCCTCTGCACATCCAAACAAAATAATCTGCTTGCTTATTAGTAGCGAGTATTATTTCCGTCCTTTCATTCCATTCCTAACCAACAGAATCTCCATGAATTGCTTGATCTACTTAGATTCATGTTTACTTGCATCGTCGCTAAACAAGAAAGTGTTTGTTGAATTTGCCTTTGTCCTTTGTTTTCATTCTTACTTCACAGATGTTTGTTTGTGGGTTATTTACAAAATAACTATAATATAACAACCAACAGGTCTGTTACAATTTAGGACTTATTCTTTGAATTTGTCATTTAACGACAGAAGATGCTCACTTACTAATACCATTAAAGGTACCTACATACTCGAATTTTGCAAACATTTGTTAATATCTGTGCTAGGCCATCGTGCAATTTCGCAATAATTTCGCGATTGTGTGTGTCTATATGAATCAAAAATGCATTTTACCATTTCTAACAACCCACGCCAATTTTGTTGCTTCATATAATAGAACCTTTTCGAAATGGGAAAAACGATTTCCTTTTCAAAACGTGGGTACTATAAGTTTATGTAGTTAGTACCTAGTTTATGTCGAACTAACCTTTTTTAGTGCAACGAATCACATTTTTCTAATAGAGTTTGTTTGTAACTTAAGTGGAGTAATGTGTCCTGAAAGTCTTGATACAATTAAAATAGTATAAGTGTGAAGGTAGCAATTACAATGATAGCATCTTTGTTAATAAAGCTAAAATGTTTTGATTTGTTTGTTTCAGCAACAAAACTGGATGATTACATAGGCAACTATGAGTTGCTGGATTACAACACAGAAGAGCTACACAAAAGTCATTTGCGTGTACGGAGATGGACGGATGGGAGTGCCAACCGAGAACGATTACTCGGAGAGAACGAGATTGAAGAACCAGAAGTTCTACTTAGGTTTCGGGCCCATGATAAAAATTTTAATTTGAGACTGAAGAGGGATACGAGTGTCTTCAGCCACAATTTACTAGTGGAGGGAGATGCAATCAACTCCCATTTTGGGGAAGCTGAATTGTCTCATATTTATGATGGCCATTTGGAAGGTAACAAAATATCCTGCTACATTCACTATAATTTACTTATAGAGGCTCCCTTTTCATTAAATGTTGGTACTACTTATTTCTCGTATCGTGTTTCAGGTGTGGCTGGCAGTCATGTTTTTGGGTCGATTCGTGGTGGAGTGTTTGATGGGAAGATCATCACTCCTGACGGGACGTATTACGTCGAAAGAGCCAACAAATATGCTCTACCAAGTACAAATCAAAGCCTTCATTCTGTGATATATTCCGAGCATGATGTACACGACCCGTACCACCATAATAGAACAGGTGAGGAAATACTGACAGATTCCACGCGTTATTCCTCCAAAAACTAGTTGCTAAAATCTAGTTTGGTTTGTTTGTATCCTATGTGGAATTAACTAAAGTGCAGCACTGAGATTGTTAAAATTATTCAGTTTGATCTTTCCGTTTGCTCATTCACTAGGTAAATAGTTCAGTCAAGCATTTTTGTTGGTTCAAAATCAAATGTTATCTCATTTTGTACGCACAGCTTTTATTCTTATTTGCAAAAATATTGTATGCAGAGCTTATCAGTCCGTTCTACTTATCTATTTATGTGTGCGTTTCATTAGTAGGAGATTTGCATACATAGAAAAAGCATATATGAACAATGATAGCTAGTCATGTAACATTTGTATGAACATTGAATTGCTACTTTACTGGTTTATTTACATGAATAGATTTGATAGTTATGATGTAAATGTATGTTTTCTCTATTTTACTCTCGAGCAGGGATTTCTTTGTGCAGTTTTTTTATTTGGGAAAGAAAGACGTTTAGGTAGGTAGGAAAGCCAGAGAGTTACAAATGTGGAACAGACGTTTCGTTGACTTTATTAGGTACCTAGTTGGCATACTGTTTTATGATTTGCCTATCTTTTATGTATTTACGATGCATTTGATAAATGTATATAGGCAATGTTGTAGAAGAGTGCTTGGTGGAGTATGACAATGAATAATGGATTGTTCGTGAATGTAGGTCACGCAAAAGGCTGTGGGATCACCGAGGAAGTAATGGAGTGGATGGACAAGATCCAAAACTCGGCCGTAGAAGATTCACCAGAGCTAAGACATCCGAAATCGAAGCCGTTTCAACGAGACGGTCCCACGGCGGAAAAGTTGACAGCGGTCGAATTTCACGACTTTTATGCGACAGACCATCGTGAACATGCATTTGCCAAATACTACAAGGAGGCCAACACCCCGCCCAGTAATAGTTTGCTTAGAAACGCAACTCATCCTCAACGAGGAGCTTCGTTCATGTCCGAGTCGGGTCGAGGCAGAAGAGCTGCCAAGTCTGGCTACGGAAACTCAAAAACAACGTGTACTCTTTCCATCCAAACTGATCCTTTGCTCTGGAAGCATATTTCCGAACAAGTAATAACCATAAATACTGATTTAATGGCTTCTTGTTGTCTGCCACCTGAGTGGAACTGGGGCAAAATAGCACTCAGTCTCTAGTGCAATGTCAATGGGCTATCAGCATATGCATTTATTCTCATCAATCCCTCTTGATCTTTTCAGGAACGAACTAATGATGAAAACAAAATCAGGGAAGAAATTCTTTCACTTATTGCACAGCACGTAAAGGCCGTCAATCATATCTACTCAAATACTCTTTTCGATGGAAAGGAGACTTACAAAAATATTCGATTTGAAGTACAACGTATCAAGGTACACAAATTCAATTTAAATTTTACTTTACACTGTACACTAATACCACCTAGTAGTGCAGACATTTCTGCCCTTCCTTTATCAGTTACGTTTAACTTGCGTAGTACGTTACTAAAACTGAGCTAAGACAAAGGCAAGACTATTCCTTTCGGAATAAATACTTGCGAAATGACACAATGACCTACAAAAATGCTATAGGTATGCAGTTTTATTATAAAGTCGGTGAAGTAGTAACCGGGTAAATGACGCGACTTGATTTCTGATCACGTACACCAGACGAATCGGAGCAACTTTAATAATGTGCAGGATTTCTTATGCAAACTAATGCTTTGGACGATTTTGCAGATCGACACTGACAAGGCTTGTAAGTCGGATTATCGGGGTGAAAAGAATCTCTTTTGCATTGAAAATATCGATGTCAGTAATTTTCTCAATTTGCATTCCTTGTCGGACCACGAGATTTTCTGCCTCGCCTATGTGTTCACCTACAGAGATTTCACTGGTGGTACATTAGGTTTGGCTTGGGTTGCATCTGCGTCAGGTATTTCACAACACTTCTTTTTAACTTACTACCGAAATTCTAAAAGTGTACATACATAAATAGTGTACCACCATGAGTTCCACTAGTAATTATATGTTTAATTTGCACATAAATATTATGTGTGTTTGTATGTAACAATATTGTAAATTGAATGTTTCAGGTGCGTCTGGGGGTGTGTGTGAGAAATATAAGACTTATACAGAAACGGTTGGAGGAGTTTACCAATCCACGAAAAGGAGTTTAAACACGGGTATCATTACCTTTGTTAATTACAATAGTCGTGTACCTCCTAAGGTTTCTCAGCTTACTCTCGCTCATGAAATTGGCCACAATTTTGGCTCGCCGGTAATTGGAATAATTATTCTCATTCGTGTGCTAGTTTTCCTTAATTATAATAAGTAGCGGTGACATACACTGAAAGGCTACATACATGGCTTTCCTTGAATTATTAATATTATGTGATGGAAATATAATCATTAGGTCGAGGACAGTAAAAGCTATTTATTGGTTGCATGTAATTTAAATTGCATCTAATTCTAATTATTGCAGCATGACTACCCGAACAAATGCCGACCGGGTGGCACGGATGGTAATTATATTATGTTCGCCTCAGCCACCAGTGGGGATCGTCCGAACAATTCAAAATTTTCAGAGTGTTCAGTCAAAAATATTTCTTCCGTCTTAGATGCTATAATTCATGATACAAAAAAGAATAACTGTTTCATTGGTAAAACTAACATGATATTACTTTGTCTTTCTATTGATATCCAAACTATATAATAATATATGCGAATGTATGTGATGTAATATTATGTCACTATTTTGAATTAAAGCTACCAATGGAACATTCTGTGGGAACAAAATTGTGGAAGAAGGAGAAGAGTGTGATTGTGGATTTACGTACGAAGAATGCGAAGAGAAGTGTTGTTACCCAAGACAGATTAGTGAAATGGACAAGATGAGCAATCCAGAAGCAACTGGGTGCCGGCGAAAGCCTTCGTCCAGATGCAGTCCTAGCGAAGGGCCCTGCTGCGAACAGAGTTGTCATTTTGTCGTCCAGCCAAAAAATCAAAAGTGTAAACAGGAAACTGAATGTAGCTTTTCTTCTTTTTGCAATGGGACTAGTGCTCAGTGTCCTATTCCACAGCCACGGCGTGATCTCACTCCTTGCAACGATGGAACTCAGGTTTGTTTCTTTTATTAAGTAGCTGTCATTTGGTTAGAAATTACAACCTATTTAATAATTTTCTCTAAATATTTTTTGATGCGGTAATATTAATTCGGATTTTAGGTTTGTCAAGGTGGAGAGTGCAGAGGTTCCATTTGTCTCAAGTTTGGCCTTGCCGAATGTTTCTTGTCAAGCAACGACAAAAACGTTGATAAAAGAAAGTTGTGTGAATTAGCCTGCCTAGATAAAAGTGGTCGCTGCAGATCTACCTCCGAGTTGGGGCTGCAAGGTCTTCCTGGGGGCTTGAGTCTTCGCCCCGGAGCCCCTTGTGACAACTTCCAGGTATTTATCAAGCTAAACTTTTATGGGATAGTTTCTGGATGGGAATAAAAAGGTTGGAGAATGGCTTGTAACCAGATTGAGTTTGTTTTTAGGGATATTGTGATGTCTTTCTTAAATGTCGAGCGGTGGATGCGGAGGGTCCCTTGGCTCGTCTCAAAAACTTGCTCTTCAATAAAGAAACTCTATTGAATATTGCTCAGTGGGTCACGGTAAGCTCATTTTCCATTACACACTCCTATACTATTATTACTTTACATTAGCGGTAATTTTTCTTATTTCCCTAGGGGGATTATCAATCCGTCGCAATGTAATTTGCAAGCATGCTCTATTAAGTTTTGACTAAAGTTGATTACTTTGTGCTGCATGTCACAGAGAAAAAGCAGTTTAGGTGGAGTTGTGTCGTTCGTTGATTTCTTTGCTACTCTACTTGACAAATGATTATCTGTTTATTTCTCAGGAGTATTGGTGGGCAGTTCTGCTAATGGGAGTTGGATTCATTATTTTGATGGGTCTGTTCATCAAGTGCTGTGCCGTTCACACGCCTTCATCAAATCCAAAGAAGGCTCCGCATCGACGAATAGGAGATACTCTCAGAAGACCTATCAACACGCTTCGCAGACATGTACGTTTAATGAGCACTTTTCCGAACGACATTGCCATTCACGACTTCCATTCAGGCCCAAGTCTAATTAGACGATGTTTTTCTGTTTTTTAGCGCAACGCAAATTATCGGGCTGCAAATTCGAATGCACCGAATGGCGGAGCTCATGGTGCCGGGGCTCCGCCGCCTTATACAGCAAACGCTGGTCCAAGTGCACCTCGTGCCACAGTTCCTCCTCACGGCTTCGGTGAAGGTCGGGGCCCTAACAGAAGTAGAGGTACTTACAATTATATTCCTGCTCAGGGAGCAGTGTTCTTCTACGGACATGGCATTAATTTCTGTTTTGCTGTTCAGGTGGGAATCATGGAGGCGGACGACCACCCAGTAGTGCAAATCCGTATGCAGGAGCTTTCCACAAGTCAGATGCAAGGCACCAGCAACATCGTGTTTGATGTCAACTACGGCTAGTGCTATTCTTCTGTTTAGACTGATACGATATGACTAACTTTCTTACACTTCACGCGTCAACTACTTGTGCAAATTAATTACGAAGTGAGAGTTGTGCATTCCAAGTTCCAGTTCAACAAACCAATTAGCTCATTCGAAATGAAACCTCTGAAGATTACGGCAATTAGTAATGAATGGTTTTGTACTCAGAAATACATCTGCTCTACAGTATCATTCAACCAATTAACGTGAGCTTACGAAGTAAAATTATAAGTGACAGAAGCCAAACAAAGTTACGCCAATTTCGGAACGGAGTTTTACCACTGAACACCCAAAATACAATTTGCTCACAAATTACTATTATTCGTCATTAATTTTGAGATTTTTAATGGTGTGTCTGTCTTCTGGAAATTTTGTAATCGTCGAAGGATACGTGCTGGATTGATTGGAATTACTAGATTGATTTGCGAGTGATATCTTCCACATGGAACGAGTAGAAAGTGTTAGCAGACAAAACAAATACAAGACTAATTTTTACTACATGTATATTAATAATTGTAGAGTGAAGGGTTGGGAATCTTTGGAAACACAACAAGGAAACTTGACTTGGAAAGAATTAATTCCCTTACTGCGCTCTCGCAGTGTGTTTCTCTGTCTTCACTGAAACAGTCTCGAATTCCATAATTATGTGTTAGTTGAGATTGTATTTACGTTCTGTATTAGGAATTGAAATACGTTTACTGATTAGGTTTGTTGCATGATTGAGTTGCACAGACTACGTACACCACATCATCGCCAATTACTATAAGGAATACAATCAGTTTTAGGAAGGAGTAATTCAATTTATCGGTTACTTACGACTTACCTCTTGATTTGAGATCTCGTTGTTTCGTTGACACACTTTGTCCTTTATATTAAAGTACAGAATTTATTATTGTAAATAGGTTACACAACTTCAGTTGATGTATATCGTTATCTTATCAGGTTATCTTCTTACATACGTTTTGGTATACCATTATTAGGCACGATCCTATGGCCCTGACGGTTTCGACTTTTGGGAAGAGAAGGGAATTTATTAGTTAAGTTTTATGTAATTTGTTAAGTATTGTGATGTTGAAAGCATTTTTTACCTTCCCTTGATAACTGCTCTGCCTTATTGTTAGTCACGCAAATAATTTAATTCAACAACCTAATTTGTTGATCAATCAGGTGGCATTAGTTAGCTGTAATAATATGTTTAATTACAATTTATGTACTGTGTTTACACAGATCATTAATTAGCCATGACGGTGAGCTACGTTACTGATCTGATTGCAATATTTGTCCTGTGGATTTTTGTAAAAAGTTAATTCCGTAGGCTAATTCAGACTTCGAAAATTGTTTGTAGAAAGTATTGTTATTCAGTTTGTAATGCTACTTAAGAGTTGAAATATGATTACAGTAATCTTACTTTATATACTTAATATTGCCATAATTGTCTTTGAGTATTTAATGAGTTATGTATAAAATGGTATTCCTTATTATTAAGTAGGCATATTTAATCAATTGTATTTCATCACTGATCTGTTCATTCTCAGTTTGGCTTCATCTAGTCTTTTGCATCATGAAAATATCTGTAGTCTTCTGCATCTCCCCCTAATGCAAGCATCTATCTAGGTATATTATGTGGCTGAGTATATAGCTATTACTCTATATATTATATCAGGCTAGCTATATAGTATATCTATGTGCAAACCATTAAAAATTTGCTAAATGTCTGTTTACTTTTAATGCACAAATTAGGTTTTTGTACTTTGTAGTATATCTGCTGCCAGTATCACAAAAATAAAACTTCATTCCTTGTGATTTGTTGAGAGTCGCAATCTCAAGGTCACAAAAGGCTTCAAATTCCTATTAATGCTACTTATTATTATTAGTACTGGATGATTGGTTCTGAACAATTCAGTTCTTCTACCCCTAAAGTATTACTTAATTTAATTTCACAAACACTCAATAATTTCCTGACCCTCGTACTTCAACCTTCTGTATATGTACTAGGTACAGTTTAAGAACTAGACGTATTATTGAAAACTCAAAATGCATGATAAATAGTTGGGCCAATTAACTACTATTTGATCACCTTTGTAAGGCAAGTATTATGTATTCCCTATGTGGTTTAGTTTAGTATAGCCAGTGTTATTAGTTTTTAATACCCTGTTGGTTGATATACAATGCAATTAAATGTTGCCAATATGATTATACGTGGATAGACCTCGTGTTTAATACTGAAATTCAGTAAGTTCGAGCAAGAAGTAGGTATGCACGGAGAAGGAAAAACTTGCTACATGAACGAAGGCAGGCATGGTTGGCAAAATGAAGATGGATTTAATTTTTCTCACATCGTGCCAAACAAAATGATATTTGTAAAATGTAAACTGTATGTAGTATAGGTGGTGTGTGGTATGATCTGTATGTTGTGTTGTCCTTTTGAGAATGAAATGAGAGCGTGCTAGAAAAGAGTGTTTTAGACTAATTGTGAAATATTTTATATTTCATTTAAGATCGAGCCACTTACATTACAATACTATTGCATTTGCATACGTATACATACAACCAACCATCATACCATGTACATGTAGATCAATCAGTTCAGTTAGTTAACTATCTTTCAGCTATGCTCTACAAATTCATTTATACGGCTAAAATACTGTATGATGTGTACTTATCGATAGTGCACAATATATAATTGTGTATATACTAAATACCAGAGACACACTCATAGCACTGACTATGTTTAGATTGATTATAATTATATTATTATAATTGTTGCGTCTCTGCCGTGTGCTGACTCATTGCATCCTACTTATGATAAAATATTGTAAAGTACATTACGATTACAATTTACTATACTCCAGTACGAATGCAAATATGCGGAAGCTCTGAATTTTGTAAATTATGTATTCAAGTTTGTAACAGTGCATAAAAATAAAAGCTACAGAAAAATGTACGATACAATAAAAACAATAAACACATAAGCTTCCTACATACTCTGATAAGTACTAAAGTAAGTGATGTAAGTAAATAGTTTTAACTACTATGCTAAGTAAAGAAATAAATTGTTCAGCAAAGAGAAAGATGTATGATAAGAAAATATAAATTTAAGGAAATATTGTACTCATGAAGGCATTTTTGATCTATGTATCATCAATTTAATTAGGTAATGTATTGTGTTGATTGATGAGACAGTACAGTACATACAGCTGTTAGAAAAATAAGTTATACATATATAAGGATAATGTACGCAAATGAATAATTAATTATGTAATACAATATATGCTACATACAGAAATGAAAATGAATGAGACAAATACATACAAATTACTACATACAAATAATTCTAAATGCCCTTTCAGGCTCATTGCGATTGCGAATGCCAACAAAATTGTTCGCAGTCAAACAAAATGTCAATAAAAAAATACAAAGTATATGAATCACTCTTTTGCGGGTATTTTCTTTCTCACGAGTAGCACTGGACTACACTGCGACTTGTAAACGTAATTTGCATAGGCAGAGCCTATCCCTATGTATTATCATCATGGCGTCTTGTATATAAGTAAGTAAGTCCTTTGAGTAGACACTACCGACCGACTGACTGCTGTGCATTCAATCATAGGCACGGACATATTAGTTACCTATAGTTAAATGGCTACAGTACATACAGGTAATGACAATTATTACTAAGCGTTTAGCATAGCACCTTCTAGACAGTATTATTGTGCATTTACCCCTTTTGGTTCGTGCCAGAGCCTTAATTACATAGTAGACACTACAGATAGGCTTATATGTTAGCTCGTGAAAGATAAAATTGAGATGTTCCGTTCCATTATAATTATATATCACTTAAAATAAATTGGTATCTATAGGTTTACCTATGAAACTTGACTTTTAGGTTCTGTTTTGGTATGTTTTACGTAAAATTGTAGTAGTAATAATATATGTACGCATATACTACATCATATATGGATGTACATTGATATACACAGTTGAGATTTTCAGTTTTTCCTGGTAATACGAATTATATGATTCGCTTGGTTTTGATACTGAGCTTGGGTCAAAACGACAACTTTACTTTTCACTTCTTGAAGTAGGTGAAGGCAAAGTCCTGTGTCAAGGGCATTAAACGTGAAATTAACTCTTTGCTCCTCCCCATGATATTCCATATCAACGATAGACAGGATAATCGCGTCGTTTTGAGATTGATCCTCTATTATGGCGGCCATTTCCTTGTAGAAGGTCATTGCAATATCTGATAACGTATTAAAGTCTTTGCGAGCATCCTCTGAAGTTTGAACCGAGAAGGTAACTGCAATCTTTCTCCAGGGCTTCTCCGCATCCTCTATCGGGTAGACAACAGGTACCCAGGAGTTGATTTCGTTCATTGACATTTCTATATTTCGTTCCCCGAAAGGCTCCGGAGCACAAACATACTTATCTACTTGGTGCTTCTTTCTAGAATATCTGGTCCAGTTAGGCGAGTTTTCGTTCGGAGTAAAGTCATACACTTCTGACCAGTGATTTGTCTTAAAGTTTGACAACTGAGATGATATAAAATGATCTGAAAAAGTAAATGTTGCATTTCATCAATGACATAACCCATAAAGTCAGTTTTCTTAATTTTCTAGCATGTCTATACAGGATTTGCATTAGAATTCAACCTTTAATTCCACGATAATCAAGGAAATACGGTCCAACGACAATTCCAGATGACGATTCAATGATTGGATCAGACTCGCAAGCCACGAAAAGGTTAATATCTTGACAATCTCTCAAACGTAATTGTGAAGAGGCACATACTAGCGTGGAATTCTTTGTGTCTCTCAGGCATACACTGTTGAATGTCAATAAATGTATAGGTAAGTATACGAATACTAAAATCTGGAATTTTAAAGCATTGGGCACACTTTTTGTGTGATTCTGCTGTAGAAATAAAATGTTCGCAAACCTCTGCCCGGAAGGCCCACAAACGATAAGAGCATCGGAGCAGTCATCAATAGTGACAGTACTCATATGGTCAAATAAATAAATTTTGGAATTTTTGCAGTTTCGAATGATGAACTGTTGACCATTAACTTCTCCGGGACCTTTAATTACTTGAGTAGATTCCAAATTAGATATCGTATAGTTTTCTGGGTTCAACTTCGGCCTTGAATCCCTATAATAATAAGAAATCAATACACATGCCTACATAACATGGTAACACAAGAAATCCGTCTCAAAGTCATTTACCTATACATAATATACCTAGCTATATGTATATCTATGCATTTTTGCACAAAAGCAACCTTTCTATCTAACTTAAATGTAGTGCATGTGTTTACGTTTTTCATGAACGCAATTCAACTAAATATTCAATATAGCTATTAGATTGTATTACAAATGCAAACTGTCATGTCATACATAGATAAAGGACAATAACAATGCATAAATATACACTCTATGAATGTGTAAGTATTAAACATTGGAGTTGGTCATTATAGTACACCTACCTGTCTCTAAATAGTGTGTGCATTACTTATACATGCCTACTTATCTGTTTGGAAACTGCTTTAAAATTGACACATAGGTTGAATGATAGTTGTAGTAGTTGTCTTACCAAGAGTACTTTTTTTCCGGGATGTTATTTAGCACACAATCAGCGGCTAAAGTCTCGGCAGATTCCTTTCGGGATTTGTGGGAATTAGCGTTGCACTGTCGTTTGCAGTAAGAACAGCAGACACATCTTGAAATCCAAGACCCCATTACTCACTCCCTCCTTGCAATTTATTAAAAGTCAAAGCTTGTAAGTTTAATTCCCGTAAATAACCGTGTCGACTGGAGTGAAGAATGGCGATAAGGATTGGGCTAGGTGATGTGATATGCCTTCATACACTAAATTTATGCAGTACTGGCCAAGACGGGAAGCAACAGAAAATGTATTAAACTTCCGCGTAGTCGTATTAGTCGAATTGCTAAGTGTCTGTGTCTACTCGTCTTCTTACCTGTGTGCTTCCAGTTTAAAACATGTGAAATATTAAAACACCTACAGTATCGATCACGCCATTATCTTATAGGCATTTGCTATTGTGTTGTGTATGGTTGTCGTTATGACTACTCTTGCGGGTATCTCCAGCCTTCCTCCTACCCGGGTACGGGCACACTGCTTGCCTTCCCTAGTTCTAGCCTCCGCCAGCCTCTCTTTACTTATTGTGAATTGATTCCTTTATTTAACTCTGAGGTCTTAGGCACTCGTCGTGTCGCTTCGGCCCACTCCAAACTCCTTCTACTTCTCCTTCCATTCTATACAGCCACAATTTGTTGGGCCAGGGAATTTTTATTGCCCCTTTCATAGCTATCTGTCGGCTGTGTCCGATTTTATTAACTGTGTCATATACATGTCAAGGCTGTCATAATATTCTGCAGTCCTGCCTTATTAATCCATCTTTGCATTGCGAATCTAATATTTATATGAATTCCTATATTTATCACTACTTCAGCAATTGTTTGGCTTGTCAGGTGTTGACAATCCCTTGGCATTACATGCATAAATCTATTCTAATCCCCATCACTCAATTCCTGCCATTACTAAATACATTACATACTAATTGTTTATGCTACTTCTTTCTTCGCAACTTTAGCTCTCCATACAACCTAACTAGTACGTAGTTCGCATCGCATGACATTATCGACTGTCGCCAATGATCTCCTAAGTAAACTGGAATAAGAAATAAATCCTTCAATGCTTACACACTCCATAAACTCCACACACTGTGTCTACTCTACTCTACACGTTCATATAACACAGAAATTGCGATGGAAAGTATATTTCTGTAGAGACTCAGAATGCAACTTGTAGTATTTTATGCAGCTTTAAGTACCTGCGGACTGCGGACGCTTTATGCTATTATGCTACACGCTATAATGTATACCTGAATACATTACTCTAACTAAACTACCCAGAGCATTAACGATAACGAAACGACTGTTAAGTACCCATCAATTCCTACCAGCTCACGTATAATGGCTTACTACTTAACTCAGTCAGACTGTACAACTTTCATGGTAGTGCATAGTGCAATAGGCCATTGCCTACCGACACGACAGTCCTGTCAGCACAATCCTACTAGGTTATTCGTGAAAGGTTCACACTTATTTTAATGTGATATCATTTGTCAATAATAATCTCACTTTTCTTTGTGCTGCATGTACGTACGTACCTACGCTCGTTTAGGGCTTCCAGCCCGTTTGTTTACAAACATTCCACACGTTTGGTCAGTGTCAATGGAAGCTTTCAGAAAATGACTATTGTATTTGGTCAAGAAACATGAAAGCTCAATAATTGTTGTGAAGATATAGATACAAACGCTAAACAGAAAACAGCGTATTTATATTTTCGATGCCTGTATATATATAAAATTCTAATGAGACTTTTTAACCTGCAGTTTTATCGAAATATTTAAACACAAATTACAATTAATTCCTATTGTGGGACTGGGAATTGAATATTTTTCTAAGTTAAAAAACACCACATTTCACTTTGTGGTGTTAAAAATAAATAAACAAAATATTATATGGATTAAACAGCAAATTGCATGAATTAAATATGAACAAACCATGTGAAATATGAACTAAATATGAACAATGAATGAAAAACATGATAAGAACTAAATATGAACACCAAAAAATTCAGGGTACACGAATTGTAGATTGTAGACGACAACATTACAACATTTTTTGCGCCTTCTTAAACTTTCTGACAAAACTACATACTATTTATCAAGCCTTAGCATAATTGAAAAGGAAAACTATAAAATATCATTAGCTAACGAAAGCGATATAATGCACTAATGCTTAGCATTTCAAATTCATTGAGCAATTTACAGATTCAATTTTCTTTTATTTCAAAAAATATAGAACCTCTATTGGGCAAAACGGAATGGTGAATGAAAAAATAATAATCGACAACATTTGGTAACAGAATATATAGTAAACGACAACATACATTAAGTGCGAGATTACAGGAGTTAATATACATTATATTTATCTGTATTACTAAACTTTATATTCTGTAATAAAAATATCTATATATATACGTTCTTTTGTGCAATATATACTATAATATGGCATGATTCGTATTTTAATCCCAAGATTCTTCTTCGTACATGGAAGTATCTCCTTCCACTACTCCTGCAGTAGGAGATAGAACTTGAGGTATTGACTCGTAATCGTCGTCTCCAAAACCTCTAGAAACTTCATCGTCACTTAGCGATTCCCCATTGTCAATGTCTTCATCATTGGGGACTTGTAAAACTATTGCCGAATTTCCATTGTCATCATCCTCAATTACATAACCGCCATTCATCAAAACAATCCTAATGAAAAGTAACGCATTAATAGGACAAGAAATATGTACCACAAATGTCTACCAACCAAACACAAAAGTTTTCTATATGCATTTTGTATCAGTCAATCTGTACCACCAGATACCAACTTTTACAAAGTATTAAAATAATTTCAAATAATAATTTCAATGTAATAGAATTTAGTTCTTACTTAAGAATGCTGTTGTCCTGGGCTAAACCTGGCATACTGTTGATACTTTTTATTTCATCAAACCTATAGCGAATTTCAGACTGATTTAAATTCCGGTAGTACTCCAAGTTACTGTGATTGAGCACATAACAATTTAAATAGTATTTCAGCTCCCGAAGAATTCGTTCCTCTTCCGGTGTCTCATCTTTGTAGAAAGGGAATTTGATTGTAGTAAGTAGTTTGTAGGCTCCATCCTCTACAATATCTTTAAAAGCAATCCCATAATCCCATTATACATTATAATGATATGAAGTATTTTATTTTCGAATAAAAGATTAAGAATTAAATATACCTGAAGACAATGAGTTTTGAGTAATTTGAAGATCTTCAATTCCAAGTTGTTTCCGGAAAATTGCCATTTGTGATACACAGCCAATATCAGCTTCCACCGAAGATGGTGCTTCTCCGATTCCTTTTACAGTATAGGAGTAAGAAGGGTACTGATTACAAATTTTTGTGCACCAATCTTCAAATTCAGATCGCGTCCATTCGAATTTATGGTCCCAGTGACGAAATTTACCAGGAGCCAAGTTAAACAAAATATTAAAATCCGCATTGGGAGTAGTTACAATCACGACAGGAGCCTTAATAACTCCAAATATACTCTTTTCAAATCCTGCCAGAACATCTGGATGAAGATGCTCAATAACTTCAATTGCAATTACAGAAAACAGATTTGGTTCTAAGATGCGTCGATCCACTTTAGTAATATCGCCAGCATACGCATCAATAATTAGAGGTGTTTCTCGTTTAAGCACACATTCCACTGGTAGCGGCTTTAGAAGAAACTTTTTCTGAAACACATCAAGGACACAGAAACATATCAGTAAAAACTGAATAATCAATAATCTCTAATAGGTACTGGGACTATACAAGGATCTCAGATACTCCTCCCTCCCCTGATTCCTATAGTATACGATAACTATAGGTACACGTACATACTGCAAAATACAACATAGTAAGACAGAGTTGCAGAAGCAGATCTTATCAGTGGCTGTAGGGTGACGACTCATTCTGCCAAGGAATTGAATTAGTATCTTTGTTCAAGACAAAACCTCAGTCCTTGGCAGAAATTCGGTATGGAAACCCCTACTAACTACCTTATGACTATGACACATTTAGCCGATCAAAATCTGGTAAGCTTCACTTTCTATATAATAAAGTTATAAGCATTTATTATACCTTTGTAAAATCTTGAGACAGAGAAATACGGTAAAAGGTATTGAATGCGTGGAGTCGCTTAGCGGCAGAAGCCTGCGGGCCTTCACGTAGAGCAAACTTATTCAGCAAGTTCTACTACCAATCCATGG
>JABASI010000569.1:0-36090 GCA_019776505.1 Tomocerus nigrus | reverse complement strand
AGTGGCAGAAGTAAGAAGCAATTTGCAATAACGGTTTTAGTAAAAAACATTTTTAGACACGAAATAAAAATTTTTTTGAAAACGACCTTTCGTAACGTTTGTGGCACAACAATTCCTAAATTATCTTAGTGCCTGTTTCTGGAACATTATGAACATCCAATTACTAAACGAGGTTGCCGAAAAGGTTGAGAAGGATCTATGCTCTCCTAATGAGGATGCAGAAAATAGAAATATTGTGTGCAATGGTGACCTAGAAGGAAACGACGAAAATAATGTGGACAACAATTCGAAATCCATCCCCACAACAAAAATTATTGCTAATAAAGAATCTGATGTGCCTCTGAAGCTGAACACTAGTTCTCAAAAGGTAGACACGTTAACTAGGACTGAAACGAATGCCCAGCACAAAATATTGGAAAATAAAGGATTTTGTGGACATATTGGCTTTAGAGCCAGAATAAATGAAGTCATTAAAAGTAATTGACACCTTCAATTATCCCATTATTGCATTTAATGTGTCATTATACTGTAGTTGACAGCATAAAATTGAAATGTTCTTCCGAAATTTGTTTTTTGACCCAATTCAGAGCCTAATCTTTCCATTTTGAGAGGTCCACACGATGACATTCCTCATCTGTCTCTAATGGAGTATTTTCAAAAGCAATTTTCAGAAGAATCATTTGATGCCTTCCAAATAGCATTTATTACGAGTGATACAAAAACTAAAATGACCTTCGCATCCTTGAATAAAAGTTCAAATGTAATTGCAACGCGACTACGAGAACTCCTGATAAAATCCGAAAATCAGAACAAAAACAAAGATATTGTCATTGCAGTGTGTCTAACTCCTGATCTAAGATATCGCATTTCAATAATTTTAGCTATTCTGAAAATAGGAGCAACTTATCTACCAATTAACCACGATTACCCTGAAGGTTAATTTTTTTAATAAACTTAGTTTAAGTAGATCAAATGCATATCAAATAGTTTGGCTTAACGAGAATGTACGATTTTCGACTATCGTTTCGAAAATTCATTCGCCAATTTTACAATTTCTGATTTGCCAAACTTTTGTTAAAAATACAAGCGTACCACTCCATATTAATAAAATAAACGTTTCTGTGTGAATTACGACAGATAAAGTTAGTGTGATTCTTAATGAGTGCAAAGTCATCGCTTCTATACTTTCCCGAAGTGATTCCAGAGCTATGGATGTATTCCAGAATTTTGAAAACAATGAAGTTACTGGGCAATTAATATTTATTGAAAACTTGTGTAAGTCAATAATTGAAAGTTCTACCGACAAAGATACAGAATTTTCACCAAAGGATATCCTCGAAGCTGAAAACGCAGCTTATCCGCAACCGAAAAACAGAGTCGTGTGTATCCTGCCATCTTTTAATGGGGTGCTGGGAGATGTTAGTAAAAATGGAATTTTTTCAGGTATTTGAAACTTCGTTTTTTGAAATTCATTGATTAATTTTCACTTTACACCATAAAGTTCTTTTTTGTTGTAGGAATTCGCTATCACAGCCGCACAATATTGAATTTGTTACATTGGGAAAGAAAAACTTTTCCATACGAAAGAAACAAGACCTCTCTTGCCATAAATTTTTTTGTAGACAGCCCTGATTGCATTGAAGCCATAAAAGAGCTTTTCTTTCCATTACTCACCGGGCAAACTCTAGTCATCTTTAAAAACCAAAATACATTAATTGACCCTGTGCACTTTTTGGCATATATGAAAGTAATTGAAGTATTTTCTTTTTCGTTAGAAAATCTAACGAAAGTGTCAAGTTTCCATAATTGTAATATTTTTTCTGTTCTCATTATAGGCTTATCAAGTAACGAAAATGGTAGTTTATCCGAGGTTGCTTCAGCACATTTTGTACAATGCAGAAATGATGGGTATGACCATTAGCCGGGATGCGTTCTCCTTCCTAAAAGTTTGCTTTTGTATTGGGGAATCGATTTCTATTGAACTGGCTACCCTTTTCTTTCACTACGTAGGGGATAATAAACAACTTGTCATATTATATGGTAATTTTACTGCTTTCTCAAAGATTTCGTAAATATTTGGTAGATTTCCTACCTTGGTCTAATCTTGTCTTGGCCCCATCTCACAATTATAGGTCATGCAGAAAACACATCCACAGTGACGCACCAAATTTACGAATCTTTAGACGACCTTAGGGAAATGGAATATTGCAATTATTTGGCAGCTGGGACACCAATCAGCAACTACAAATTATATATTGTCAATCAGTCTGTGGAACTTGTCCAGAAGGGCGTAGTCGGTAAATACAATTTTACAAGAAAATAAATCATTTCAAAACAATTGATGTTGTTTTTGCAAATGCAAATAATGATACTATGTTATATCATAGGTGAAATCTGTCTTAGTGGCCCGATAGTAAATGAAATGTGCCTGTACGGAGACCTAGTTGCATTTTCTAAACTGAAGATAAATACTTTTACAAAATCTAACTCGCTAGGTAGATTTGTAGATATTATTTAATATTATTTATTGCACTCACGTTTTTATTCTTTGAAGTAGAAAATAGATTTATATTGTGAATTTTTGTAGACTTCCAATTTTTGCTGCGGACAGGAGATTATGGACGAATTGTTGACAATAGACTGGTGTACGAAGTAGGGAGGAATAAACATGTTTACATTGACGAGCATTATTTCAATCTTGATGAAGTTACTGGGTTGTTAAATAACTGGCATCACCTAATGAATTCCTACCACATTTTTCTTTGCTACCAGTTAGATTTCGATTGCATTCCTGTAAGTCACGTATACATAATAAATTTAATGGAATATAATCTATTTTACCCTGAATTTCTAAAATGTAATTTGCTATTAAAATATAATAGAATTTCTTATATTCATAGGAAAGAAACAAAAATACAAAATATCATTTATTGTGTTTTGCTTTTCTAGAAATTAATCTTATTCGTGGATTTCAAAGGTAATTCTGAATACCAAAACTCTAAGGCGGCTATAGATTTTTATCTCAAGAAAAAATTACCGAAGTGGGCCATCCCTGAAATCATTTCAATTACATCCGTTGATCAAGCTAGTCTTAGCGATAACAATGATAATGGAATAATCACAACTCTTCTAGAGGAATATGAAGCACAAAAAAAGATAAGTAAGCATAATTATAATATTATAGCAATTAATATAAAAACAAAGTATTTTCGGTATATTAATTATGTTTATACAGTTTGACTCTCGACATGGTCTTCAGTATATCTAATAGACGAGCACATTTATTACATAATTTAATATATAAGTTGTGCATTCTTTAGTGTAAACGGAAAAACTGGAGTTAGACAAAATATTTTTTAACTTGGTTTTTATAGAAAGGGAATTTAGCGACTGGAAAAGCCTTAATTTGATTTCGCCCGAAGAAATCAAAGCAACAAAAGTGCTTCTGTTGTTACTCTCAAATATGTTACCACTTTCTGTTCAAGAAATGGCTAATAATTTATCGAAGTCTATTTTCAACCTTGGTGCTACATCATTTATTGCCTTAAAAATTGCTCAACAGGTTGCTTCATGCTATTAATTTTAGAATACCTATAATATAATTATTATTTCGTATATAAAATACAAATGTAAATACTTTTATTTTATTTTAGCTAAACAAAATTGGCTACCATGTGTCAGTCTACGATGTGAACGAATCGAAGAGTTTACTTGAACTTACTTCAAAAATGATTGACCAAGTATCTACAACGGGTATCATAGAATTAAATTTGACTTTCCCTAAAATTCTGGACAGCTACAAGCTAGAGGTGACAACTGAAGATCACAAACGTGAAGTAATAGAAGTGCTAGCCCACAGTTACACGAGGAAGGATACATTAGATTATTTCTGTCAGGTTCATCCGAAAGAAGTTAAGAAGCTTTTAGAAAAACAATGGCGTACTTTCATTAAAGGACCATCGAGGTGACAATGCTTGAATAGTACATTTAATTTTTCCTAATACTTAATTCTCTTAAATTTAATTGTCGTAAAATATTTCAGTTTGACACTGAAGAGATTAAAAGACAAAAAAATTGTCGGCGCAATCGTAGGATTAGATTGGAGTCATCGAAAGCAGATCAAAACGGGAATCTCTCAAGCCATTTCTCACCGATTGAAATTACAAAGATACTTGGAAGAAGGATTTTCCATAGCGTAAGATAAATTAATAACCTGCCAAGACAGTTTCTGGTTTTCAGGTAAAATATATTAATTTTTGCTGGACCTTTTTAAAACTTTTTAAAACTAGGAATGATAAACCAAAGGAAGGGAAACCAGTTCGTGCATTTCAAATAGCTCATTTTGGCTTGCTTTCCAATTTATTTAATTTATCCGAGCTTTATGAAATAACAAACAAGATGATAGGCGATACTATACAGTTGGCAAAATCCCAGAAATACACTACCATTTTAATGACAGTTTATGATCTCTATGTTGCTGTAAGAGAACCCAATTAAAAATATCTGAGTTAATTATTGTGTATATTGAATATTTATATTAGTATTTTTACAATGTTTTTGGTTATATTTTCAGGAGCTTTGTGAAGTAGTTTGGGGATTTACACTCATTCGTGAATGCCAGGCAAATAAAGTTTTTACAGACGACGATAAAGAACCATATGCAGAAGCGCCCGATTCTCTAATTTGTAAATTCATGAAAATGGAATTGTGACATAAGATAAAAAGTAGGTACATATAGTTAGATAGTTAAGATCTAGCTTGTTTCTATTTTTAATAAATCTTTATTCTGGATACCATTTCCCTTTGTATTGTTTCAACTTGGGAAAATTAAAGAAAATGTAATAAAAATTATTTAACTACTTTTATAGCGGATTTCATCACAGCAGCATTTTGATTATTTATGAAAGTCCCTAAAAAAACACGTAAATTTCACCGAACAATTTTGTACTCGATTCCAAATTGAGTGCAAGATGGGCAGCGGGTGCCAGACGGTATCTCATTACCGTCTGTGGCGGGAGAGGGAGTACCCATGTAATAGAATAATAGGAGAAACATAGAAATAGTCATGTCATGATTGATATTGAAGATTGAAATGATAAATTATAATTCTTTGGCTATCTGCATAATATTTTTATATTTAGGTTTTTTTGTATTTGGACTGAACATACGTTTAATTAATTAAGCTGTTCCAATTATGTACAGTACATGATAAGAGTTTATCCGACAGAGACAAGATTGGTTACAGAAGTCTCTGCAGGAACATTGTCGAAAAGGTATGATACAGATTCTCCCTTGTNTAATTAAGCTGTTCCAATTATGTACAGTACATGATAAGAGTTTATCCGACAGAGACAAGATTGGTTACAGAAGTCTCTGCAGGAACATTGTCGAAAAGGTATGATACAGATTCTCCCTTGTGAGTTCGTCTAATTGCCTCCGCAAAGATTGACGAAATATCGATTTGCTGAATCTTGGAGCATTCCTTCACAGAATTATCTTGAGGAATAGTATTCGTTACAACAACAGCTTCAAAACAAGCATTGTTGAGTCTAGCCATCGCTGATCCCGAGAAGATGCCGTGGGTAAATATTGCGTAAACCTTTGTCGACCCTGCTTCTACAATCACAAAATATGAAATTATAAGTTTTAAGCACATAACTTTCAAAAAATGTTGGAGTAAACTGAGTAAAGCGAAAATACAATAAATACCTAATTTAAATACCTCACCTAAAAGTTTTTCCGCAGCGTGGCAAATAGTCCCACAAGTGTCAGCCATATCGTCCACAAGAATAGAAACTTTATCTTTGACATCCCCCACTAAAACCATTGACTCTACTTCATTGACTTTCTTCCGCTCCTTGTGGATGAGGGCAAACTCAACATTTAATCTATCTGCAATGGACGTCACCCGCTTTGCACCCCCAGCGTCCTGGAAAAAAAATACACAAAATTATTGTAGTAGAACTGATTTTTCATGGAAATATGAGTAAAAAATATTTTTCTTTGTGTAATTTAATCATGAATAGAAAACCGGAGAGACGATGACTGCTTTTGTCCAATCGGGGATGTTTTCCCTGATCCATTTACGGACTGCAGGCTCTGCAAACAAATTGTCCACCGGGATGTCAAAAAATCCTTGAATTTGTGAGGCATGTAAGTCCATAGTGATGATATGATCAGCCCCGGCAACACTAAGCATATTCGCCACCAATTTGGCACTTATCGGAGCTCGGCAGTCCTTATCCTTCTTGTCCTGTCTTGCATACGGGTAGCAAGGGATTACAGCAGTGACCCGGGCGGCAGACGCAATTTTACAGGCACTGATCATAATCAGCAACTCCATGATGCTATCATTTACTTCCCCGCACCCACTTTGAACGATATAGACATCTTCCCCTCGAACGCTCTCCTTGATCTCGACAAACGTCTCTCGATTCGAAAACTTCTTCGTTACAACTTTTCCTAGTGCGAATCCTAGTCGCTTAACAATTTTATCAGCCAAATCTGGATGAGAAGTCCCGGAAAATATTTTTATGCCTGGCATTCTTAACTTTATGGACAACGGACAGTTTAATCAAAAACGCTGAATACGCAGTACAATATAAACAAATTAACAACCCGTGCTAACAAGACTAACAGAACAACTTAATGTTCTCGAAACGAATCTGTCAGGTTCTTTCGGAGAACATGCGATCAGGGAATCATGCTCTTTGTTGCGCACGCGCTCTACCACTCTCACAATCTAATAGAATGTAACAAAAATAATAAATTATAACGACTTGAAATGAAAACCGTAAAGATAATCGGAGGCGGAAGAAACGTAATTTACTCTAATTATTACGAATGTAATTTACGTAATAATAATAAAGTAGGAGAAACGT
The DNA here is from genome assembly GCA_019776505.1 of Tomocerus nigrus. Classification (NCBI taxonomy): domain Eukaryota; kingdom Metazoa; phylum Arthropoda; class Collembola; order Entomobryomorpha; family Tomoceridae; genus Tomocerus; species Tomocerus nigrus. The sequence continues at coordinate 29,209 of JABASI010000569.1, read as the reverse complement.
GTTTTATTTATATTTAAATTAAATGACTCTCTATTAAAATGTTGCTTTTTGGGTGAGATGAACTATCGATAAATAATTTAAATCATTTTTCGAGGAAAATGAAAATAATAACACATTTAACAATGCATTTATTGACTAGAAATTGTTATTTCAAAAAATTGGGACACAACAAACATACTGAACACAGTATTACAAATCACAACAATTTTCGGTACAAAACCCTAACGGCAAAGACGTCTCCTGCAAATCTAAACGGTTTTGTTTTGTCTTTTGCAACAAAAGTATTGATTTGAACTTCAGCAATGGTATCAAATCGCATTACTTTGCACAATTGTCGGACCAGGGCATTGGCAGTAGTTATCATAATAAACGAATATCCATTTTCTATTGCTTTATTGATGGTTTCATTTAACAAAGCTTGAATCACAATGATGTTATCGGCTGGAGTGATTGATTCGTGTGTAGCCATCATGAAAATCTGAACCACTTTTCTCTTTCCAGGAGCTACTGTTGTCTTTCTATTGTACATTTATAAAGATTATTCCGAATTCCTTTATATGTAGAGTGATAAAACGTAAATTCTGTAAACAGTTGCCAAAAGTACCGAGGAATAGTTTCGCAGTACTGTAGCAATTGCCATCTGTAACTGCACCTAGTTGCCGTTTTTTTTAAAGGCAATTTTCTATTTGCATCAACATTCAAAGAACAACCAATCACTTTGGAAGAAACTGGATCCACTGCAACGAGTCTATATATTAACACAAACACAGAAAATTAAACGATACCATTCACATTGAGATAAAAGAAAAATAGAAAAATCTTGAAATCAAATTATGTGGATCATTAATGAATAACCCAAGATTGGTAATCCCTTTAAGGCAAAATGACACACAATAGTGTGACAATAATGATAAAACATAATAACAGAAAAACCTTCAACATTCCATGCATTAAAATTATTATCAGAAACATTTTTTCATGAATTAGGGAATGTTCTTTTCGGGGAATTTCGGTTAGCCATATCAATAACTTTTTCATTTAGACTTTGAACTCTGAATAACTTTAGAGAACAATAAAATTGAACACCAACTCACCCTAAGTTGTCATCATTGATAATTTTCCAAGACGCACTCAGCATATTATAAAAATCTTCACGTGTAACTTTTATGTGTCTCATTATGTCTCCTTTAAGCGCATAAGTAGAAGAAAGTACACTAGTAATTCAAAAAAGCGAACATTAATGTAAAGAACTGCATCGATAATAATTGTTAGTGACATTAGCTATATAAAAAATAAAGAACATACTCAATTGCTGAGTGTCGATGTTTTTCCTCTAAAGGTACTATATTAAATGACAGTTGACATTCATTCATTTGAAATGTGCTCCGAGGATTTACTTTTCCCATAACCATTTTATTCAGTATGTCCTTAAAATTCTTAGCCAATACAAAGTCAGGCAAGGCTAAGAGACAAAAATGATTTCATTTAATTCATAAAAAGCTCCGAAAATATACAGAGGGGGAATTTTTATAGGTATGCTACGAAACATTTTCATGATGATTCACAAGATTTTTATTTGTATTTTTGGACCATTCAATTTACTCATCTCATCACAAATAAAAGAAAAAATTCTATGTGAAGGGTGAATAATAATATCTGCAAAATTTGTGTGTTACAAATGCATCTCCAAACTCAATTTAGAATTATTGAAGAAAAGCTGCAGCAAATAAATTAAGTAAAATTAGTAAAAACAAAAACAATCTCACAAATAAAATAGCCACTCTCTCTGCATAACGTTGAAGCGTAAACACAGTTCAAGGAAGTACCACCGATATCAAAAAAGTTTTCCTCAAAACTTGACAGAATGAATCTAACTGAAACGCCCGTTGCACTGGACACTGCATCGCATAAAATTCGGGCAGCCTGTTTTTGTTCTGCATCCAGTCCCAATGGCTGCCAGTCTTCTGGAGACGATTCCATTTTACCCGCTTGATAGATACAAAGGAGTCTACGTTTATTTACTCGACCGGTGGATAAAGTAGGAAATTCTGTCATCGGGTAAATCTTTTGCATAATTCATTCGTATTAGTTACATCATTCACTGAAAATGCACTGGATTTCTTTTACTAGTTACCTCAGGTATCATATGTGACGCAACATTTGGTTTTAATTTTTCCAATACTTCCTGAGCTTTTACATTTTCTTTCAAAATCACTGCAGCGAAAATTGTCTGTATAACCGCAATATAAATGGTGCATAGTCTGATTAATTAGTATTGGAAGGCACAAATTGCGAAAGCTAATTGCCCAATTACCATGAATTACATTTAGGTATCAGATCACTAAATAAATTTATCAATATATTGTCTGCAGGAATCACTTAATTTTAGGGAACAATCGAACCACTTAAAATTTTAAAATCTTAATCTAAAAATAATAACACAACCTTAATATAAAATGTTCTGTACTATTAATGGAACCAGTTCAGCAGAAAACTATAAAACTGAATTTCAATAAAAACTTACTTTTCATGGAAAATTATCTCTAAAATTTTTTTCATGGGCAGTTGCAATTCATATTTCATAGAAAATTGCAATTTCGTGACAAAAATATTTTCTTGGACAGTGACAATTTCATTAATTCCATAAAAGATGGGGACTAAAATATTATTATATAATAATCCTTACAAAATTGTAAACAAACATGCTTTTATAACTTTTAGTAAGTGATTAAGTGTGAAGACGACTGGCCATGTTAGATCAATAAACTCATACATACAAGTTGTCGGTAAATATCTATAAAATTAACTTTCTATGAAAAAGTTCAGTAGTTAACGCAAAATGCATGGAAATTAGCCTATTTTAAGACAATTGAAAACTAAACTCAACCATTTCAAAATGTATCAAAAGCTACTTAAAAGAAGAGAGACGAAGACAGGTTGCAAATTTTAAATAACTGTTTTCTATTTCTGTAGACTGTCATTTTGATAACGATAACATATTTGGCACTAACTTGATTTTCTCTATCCGGATTCCCGAGGCAAACCTGGCAATCTAGAACAAGTTGTGTATTTTCTACTGCTTGCTTTATGTTATTCATGTTTATTCTTCTCCCATGAATATTTGCTATGTCATCTAACCTCCCTACAGCAAAGGCATTATATTACAGTGTTCACTTGCGTATTTGGAACTCAATATTTTGTAATTTTTAATAGTGAGAATAGTTTATTGTGTACGACGGTCCACCCGGAAGGGTCCTGGTCCTATACACCATACATTATTTTCATTAATTTCGTTTTACCTTCAAAATTGAGAGTTTTGTTCCCTCTTTTGTCAGAAGAAATTCTCCCCAGATCCGATGTACCAAAATAAAGTTTTGTGCCGACCTGTATCATATTCCGCAATGATTTACTGGTCTTGGAGGTTTTTACAAAACCATATGATAAGCAAGGACCACTAACATAAATTTCGCCTGTTTTAAAAGAAATATAATTAGCATCTAGCCGTAGAATGAATGTTATTACTTGAATTTACATTTACAGATAATATTGTTTAGTTCTAAAATATTTGCCATAAAAACTCCCAGGTCTACCTAATTGATTTGTGATTTAGGGATAATTAAATGATGAAATGTTTTGAGGATAATTAATAAAAGACTAATGATCTGAGGATGAGGAAGTTACCGATAACGCCCTGAGGCACAATCTTATTGTTATCATCTAGAATACACAAAGACACGTTGTATATCGGTCCTCCAACGGGTACTAATGTATAATTTACAGTATTTTCTACTTTTTCCAAAAAATCCTCCATATCCCTAAAGACTTCGAAAACAGTTTCTGATGCCGTCTCTATAGATCAAAAAATAATGAATTTCGAATTTTGAGTGCTATTTAAGTATTTACTGTGGGAAGCTGACCTGTAGCCCCGTACATAATGAGCAAGCAGCAGTCAACATCTTTAAATAAATTAAAGAATTTAATTCCTAATTCATGAGTCAAAACGTCTCCTGCAACGCTTACATATTTTATTGTCTTGATTAAATCTTTTGACTCCAGGCCCAACTCTTCAATAAATGAAAGGAAAATAGCAAAATATTTCGGTGTTAATGCAATTCTCGTCACAGAAAGTTGTGATATCCTCAAAAGAAATGATGCAGGTTTGGATAAGATGGAACGGTGAATCACTATTATTACATTTTTTAAACTATGAAATAATATGCAAATCAGTAGATGTTTACGAACAATAAGTATGTGAATAAAATTACCTGAAAGGGGACGACCACCAAGTAACGGACAAAATATTTCCCCTACACAATCTGCATCCGAAATTGAATGACAAGAAACAAGGACTTCTTCAGGAGAGTAAGGTAATTGCTTCAACTGCCATAGAACTCTATTCAAAATGGCTGCATGACCCATCCTTTTACAAAAGTCTTACTATTAGTGATCAGCAATTACTAATTACATTATCTTTATTATTTTACATATAAGCATACACATTTTTATAATAATTATTTATTAACATATTAATTATTATCCCAAATATTTGTCTAATTATGTTTTCGTATATAGACCTGCATCCTAAAGGCGGTCCAGTTGTTCCACTAGTGAATATAATAGTGGCCGGTCTCAAATGTGGCTTGATCAAACTTTCCAAGGGATCTACTTCGTTCAAGTCGCTGAGTAATCTGAAGCACAAAGGCCAAAGAATACAAATAAAAATCTTCAGCATTATTTTGTAAATAATTTTTTTTATTTGAGTTATTTGACAGCTAACTCCAATGCAGAATTCATCAGACTTTCCATACTGTCAATCTCCGTGAAGCTTTTTAAGGAATCAAACTTGCTTCGAATGGGGCCAGAAATCTCTGTATATAATTGAAGCACAGTAGCGTGACAATTGGTACTCCATGAAATGAAATCGCGAATATATAAAAAAAATCAAATTGAGTTTTTCCTGCTAGAGAGAAAATAAAACGCACCTGTGATTATAAGCATCGGTCTCGTGAGACTTATTATAGGAATCAGTTCATGCTCTGGATAATATGGTTCCAACGCCAGGTAAGTGCAGCCCAACTTTGATATTTATGTCATAATTTTATTAGGGTAGATAAATATTATTAAAATTGTTAGAATTGTCACTATTTTGAGAAATAAATGAAATTACCTTCAAGATAGCCAAAATAAGTACAATGATATTTTCATGTGTGTTTAGACAAAATGCAATGACCAAGTCATTATCAGGATTGTTTGTTGTCCAAAACCCTAAACGAGTTCGTAATATCTTTGCCAAGCGTGTGGAAACGTCATCTAAGCTACCAAAAGTATATTTAACTTGATCTTCATCAAGAAGTGCCGGTGCTTCAGAAGAAATCTCTCCTGCAAACCCAACATGGATTAAAGATTTTCATATTTTCTACGACCAATGAATCCATAGCCCGAAAACATTTTGCATATGTAGAGACAGAATGATAGAAAAGTATACTGCACTCAATAGGACCCCTCCTTATAGCTTTTAGCTAACTACTTTTAAATTTGGGGGTTAAAATTACTTACTTCGATACAGCAAGCTACTGAAGTATTCAGTTAACGTGATATTCTTGATAAATTTAAAGGTTTTTCCATGAATTATACTTTGATTCCAACCTGGATGAATAATTTCATTTAGCTTTAGACAACGGTTTACTTAAGACTTAAACTAGTGTCTGAGTGTGACTACGAGTATTTATAATGATATCTTAAGTTGATGTATTGACAGAAAATAACTAAATAAATACCACATAGCCCTGCAATAAAGTCGAAAAACATGATGCAATGTCCAATGATGGTTGCCTTTGTCCTACTAGATTTAATTCATTTCAAAATCCATACCCCTTGAAATTAGTAAGGATATTTACATTTTCCTCATGATAGCTCCTTAGCTCATTGAGCTCACGGTAGCAAAGTAGATAAAGATTCTACGAATAAAATTCCCCGAGTTATATGACTACACATAAATAAATTAAAATAAGCCATTTTCTTTAATGAACCATAACAACCTGCAATGAGGTGCAGAATGCTGCTGAGATGTTGAGATGAACGTTGAATTGAGATTTTGAGATTTTTGCTGAGATTGCTGAGATAATATGGCAGACTATTCGACTATTTGGCGTGGAGGTGGAGTAAAGACATATTATTATGCAATAAGTGATGTAAAAAATTGTTTTCAATAGCTAATCTTTCAACTTTAGATTGTTTATTTAACTACGAATTTATTCTACATTTAATTAAAACTCAATTTTTCACTGATTGACAAAAATTACTACACAGGAATTTTTATTTGTATAATTTTCCCAATGAATTTCACAAAACATTCTGAATAAGTACAAATCACAAATCTAATTCGTTCATGTTAGATCCATTTTTGATCATGGTGATATCTTTTAAGTAAAATTATGATCATTGTTGTAATCCGCATCTTCAGGCACTCTCGAAAAATATTAGTCTGTAAATAGTAACAATTTCTGAGCGATAGTTAAAAATAGCTAGCTAGTAATATCCAGTAATTGTTTTAAAATGTCATCACATAAATTTCATAATTTCTTCTGGGCTTAGGTCAGTTGTCATTGATGAAAGGGAGCTTATCGGTTCAGGAATCTTGATGACGTAAAAGCAAGCTGCAGCTGTGCACGTGTCAGAGGCCAATCTGTCAATAAAATATCACATACCATATAATACAGTAAATTCTATAAAAGTTTTAATTAATAATAATTATAGAGGTAACGATGATTAAAAAGTAAAGATCTTACTTGAAAGGTTTGCTCTTGTCTAGTTCAGTGTATTCATTTACTGGGAAGATATCCAACGTTTTATATCCGAAAACATCTTGGCGGAGTCTCTAAGAATAAAACGAAGAGACTTTTATCTCATTTCATGTTGCACATGAAATAATCATGCCAATAAAATTAATTATTGCAACACTTTATGTGTTTACCTTCGACAAAGGGCTAAAACATGCTGAAAAAATGCAACTGTATGCTGATTTTGCTAATTTGAGTATTTCCGTTTCCATTTGTGTAATAATCATAACATTTTCTACTGGACTCAGCGATTTATCTGTGGCCATCCATTGGTTTTCAAAGCATTCATTCTTTCTTTTTGGTATTTCATCAATGCAACCACCTTTGATTTCATGCATGAATTCGATTATGTGGAACAAAGCTCCTTCAGCTTTAGAAGTGTCTATAATCTTCGATCATCAACATTATCAAAAAAACCTCAAATCTTTGACTACAGTTTAAAAGATTTAAAAATAAAATTAAAAATAAAATAAACTTGAAATCAATACCTGGAAAAAGTCTACATTTAATGCAACAGCAATAACTTTATGATCGGATTTTCTGGATAAAACACAATATATCTTTTAAAGAAAATGTTTCTCAAAATATGCTCTAAAAATTATTTCTACCTTCGAATAGCAAAGGAGATAGCTGATTCCTCATAAGTTTTCCAATTATCCGAGAAGAATTGTAGATATTGTTTGTAGGTAACTAAATTGTACTGCTGTAAGTATCCTTTCTCTGCATAGCTATGTGCTAATAATCTTCAAAAACAATTTTATCCAATTATTTTCGATAAAAAATAAATAATAAATCAATTTGAAAAATTGAGTTTTGTTTTACTCGACTGCACTCCGTTTGTGTTTACGATTGAGAGCATCTATGATATAATTGTCTTTAATATCGACAATGTAATAAGCAAGAGTTATGTCGTGATCACATCCGAGACAACAACGTTTCTCCACCATTGCTCTAACGACATCTTTAGCAGTTTTGCAAAGTAAAAACTCCATAAGAGTAATTGGATATCCATTCCGCTGAAGATGTAATAAAATACTCAAAGCGTTTAAAGAAGTGACACCGAGTTCAAATATCGAATATTCGACATTAGCCATTGACATTTCAAGAGGAATCGACGCGAATTTAAACATTGCACCAAACAAAAACTTTTTTGCAACGATAGAATCCTTATCTCCTGCAGTTAATCTTTCTTGCTTATCCATAATAGAGAAATCTGCAAAATTAATTGCATATTTTGTAATTTCTCAACAAATATTGACAATTTAACAATTATTAAAACAATTTTAGTTGGCTTTTGTACCAGGTTCTCGTGACTGTTCATACTGAAATAACAATTGTGTTGGAAAAGGTCTCCCCTTTGGCGTTCTTGGAATTTCATCAATTATTTGAAATTCGTCTGGAACAGCAAAATCGGGTAATCTTTCTCGGGCTAGATCCTCAAGTTTACGAACATCAGGAACAGCTTGAGATTTCGATGGAGACCCCATTACAAGAAATGCGATCATTTCCTGGTCGAATTTCCCTGAAATAGAATTACAAATTCTGAATTATTTATGCAACTTTGCGAATAATATTCGGTATAGAGTTGTTATATTCACCTTGGTGGTAAATTACAACGACACAATCTTCGACGCAGGGTAATGTTGCAAGATAATTTTTCACATTTTCCACAGAGAATGTATATCCCTTGTGTTTTATATAACGATCACATCTCCCTTCGACTGTAAGTATACAGAAATTATACCGTAATTGATGAAAACTTTAAAAAGACACTTAAAATAATAACTAGCTCACATACTGTACAAATGACGTTTCTTTGGGTCCTCTTCACTGGGGCAAATTCTTCCATATTCCCCTGTATGGAAAATCCGCTTAAATTGTTCGTTCTTAACTCGTTGGGGATTAACTTGAAACGTAGGATCTTTTTCGCGCTGATTTACTGCTGAGTCATTTACATATCCTGAAGAAAATTACCTGTTTTATTACACGAAGAAGAATATTAATTGGTTTTACAATATCAACGATTAAAATCAAACCTAACGCGACATTATATCCGGAACAGCAGATTTCTCCTTGATTTCCATCGTTTACAATTTCATTGTGACTTCCTAACGTATAAATCCGACTGTTGTCAAACACCCTGCTTAAACTCAGTCGCCCAAGAATTAATTTTGAGTCGAATTCCTTTACAGAACGAAATTTTTCATAGACCAAACCACAAGTAGTTTCTGTAGGACCCATCGAGTTCACAAGAATAACACCCTCTTTAAAGACTTTGAAAAACCATACTACCTATACAGGTAATTTCAACCAAAGAAACTAATTAGGGAAAATATGAAATACAAATTGGATTTTTCAAAATATTATTGATTGAAAATTATGATTTACATCAGGCCTTGTTAAAACCTCCCCTCGAATAACTATACTTTTCAAACAGTCTAGTCTTCTTGTAGTTTCTTTTCTTCCTAAATTGTCAATCGCAGTGAGGAAATAATGCAATTGATGAGCATACATAGCTACGTGTGTAACCTTTCTTGAAGAAAGATATTCTGAAATAGAAAACATTTTGTTGATTTTATCTACTTGAGAAATGGGTAGATGATTTCATGGTACAGCTGCGACAAGGAAACAATTAACTCACCTGCGAAAAGATGCATATTCGTTAAATCTGCGCGTTTGAAAATATTCAATGTGCATCCCTTAAGAATGGCTGTGAAAATCTGAGCAGCATGTTCAATAGAAGAAATAGGAAATGTCAGTGTACAAATATCTTTTGATTTTAGTCCTAGACACTGCCAATCCCAAGTTATGTAATTTAGTAGATTTCTGTGAGAAATTCGAACTCCTCTGGGCTCCTTTAAGAATCCCATTGTCTGTATCACAACTGCTGGATCATCCATTGAATTCTTATTATCACGGTCTTTCTTTTTTTCATATTCTACGCTTAAAGTTATATCTTCATATATCGGCCGTGTTAATTTGCGGACTGCTTTCATAGCAAGTTTCGAAGGCAATTCCATTTCCAGCCATAGCTCTTCAACAGAAAGCACCATACAGATGTCCATGAATTTTTCTGGGTCGAATTTATTATCAATTGGTCCATTATCGTCTACAATTAGCATAATGGGTTGAAATTCTTTAAGAATCTAAAATAAAACCCATCAAAGCTATTATAAGACTTTTATGTGGAAAATACATTTAAAAATTTCATTTAGAGAAATATCTTTGGTTAATTTTTCCCCAATCCCTTTTAGCAATACCAAAAGAAGAAGTTCTTCTGGGTAACCCGGATCCAAGGGAATGTAGCCTGCTCCTGTTTTCAAAATGGCAAAAAGTAAAGTCACGAATTTTTCCGATGGAGAAAGACACGTGGCAATAAGTACATCTGCGTCGGGGTTTTTGCATTTAACGTTGAAACCGATTCTTTCATTTAAAGATTTTGCAATGGCAGCAGAAAATACATCAACCTACGTTCGTATTCATGATTTTAAAGATGATTCGTTGGAATATCACTAAAATTATGAAATTAATATCTCATTCAATATTTTATATTTTTCTAACTTGCTCAAATGTCAATGTTTGGTAGTCTCCATATTGTACGGCTATTTTGCTGCGGTTGTACTCCTTCTTCCATAGTTTTCTGTGAAATATCTGTGGTATCGTTGAGTTGAAAAGCTTTTTGTGATTTACAACTGGTCCATTAAGAATTCCGTCATCCGTACCACCTCCGCAACAGTTGTTCATCTTAAATCATGAAAGATACACTAAATGATGCTTACAAATTATAATACTCCAACTGCCTAACTTGCGACCAGTTTCATAGACCTAATAATTTCATCTTGAACATCTTCGTATCGAAATCTTTCATCTTCAGGCTAAGTTATGCACAATCCATGGAAACCATAAGTATCCACCACCACTTACTTGCGGAATAACCTCAAATTCAATGCTGGAAAAGTGCCCTCACCGTGCAATAACTGGGCTATTTTGAATTGGTGAAAAAGAATTAAAAATCGGTAAATAATCAGGAAAGAAATTAGCCAAATGTAAGCAACTGGACAAAATTGATTTGCGTTTCAATAATATGTACAATATTTAGTCTAAATTATAGTGCAAAAACTGTGGATAATTAAAAATACATCTTTGGTATAATGATGATCGGATAAATAGCCATATCACATCAATATTTGGAGACATTGAACGTTTTTAATAACAACTAAAAGGGTATCTATTTACATAAACAATCACAGTTTCATAAATTATAATTACTCATGGTTAAACATAATTCAAGATTTTCTTTTGAGAATAGTACGAATGAGTTTTGATTTCCAGGTTTCCTAAATTCAAAATTAAATAATGTCTGATCCTCCACAACCCGATTCTAAACAAGTTTCATCTGTAGAAATCCCAGCGGAAAAGATCCCATCGGAGATCACCAATGATAATGCAGCACAGATAAAATCAAAGTCAAATTCCCTGCCAAATTCTTCACAATCATTGAAAATTTCTTCATCAGATCAACCAGGAAGCCAGAATGGACCTAGTTTAAATGGCGACCCTGAGTGCTCAACCTGTCAGCTCAAAGATAAATCGACGGTTTCCTCAAAACAGATTGAAATTGACAAAAATGCTACCCTTCCACCAACAGCAGGCTCAGCAACAATTCATGCAGTTGGTAGTGTTTTATATGACGATAATGCATGGATCTTGGAAAATAATCCACCATATTGGCCTTCAAATATGCGCTTTCCGGGACCCGCATATCGTGCAAGAACTTCTGGTGCACCAAAACCACAAGCTGCAGCAGATGGTCCAAGAGCTCTTATAGGTGCAACTGAAGCCACAGCTTCACAATCTACATCCGTACCAATGAAAACGAACAATGCATTACCAATGAGTAGTCAGGCAAGCCCTAGTTTAGAACCACCTCGGGAAAATATGATGCCGCAAGGATTTTTATGGAGGCCTGTAGGTCCAACTAATAATATGCAAATTATAAATGCTCAATTCCAAACCAGAAACATGGTCCAGTCAAGATTTCCTCCAGCATGTCCTCCAGGACGGCAAATGTATCAACAACAACAAATACCGCAAATGCAGATGTTTCCTCAACAAATGTATCCAACACCCCAGATGTACCCGCCTCAGCAAATATACCCGCAACAAATGTACCCGCAACAAATGTACCCATTGCAGCAAATGTACCAGCAGCAAATCTACCCGCAGCAAATGTATCCCCAGCAAATCTACCCGCAGCAAATGTACCCACAGCAGCAAATGTACCCACAACAAATGTACCCACCGCAGCAAATGTACCCTACTCAACAAATGTACCCATCACAGCAAATGCCCCCACCGCAACAAATATACCCGAAGCAAAAGTGCCCACTTCAGCAAATGTGTTCTCAAGGACATCCACAAACGCAGCGTCCTCAACGGGTGTGTCGCCCGCAGCAAATGAATCAGTGTGAACAAATTGATTTCCCAACAAACGCAGATGAAGATCCCGGAGATCCGGATAAACCTAAATCAACACAAACCCAAGGAAGATCTTCATTTGTAGAAACTGCATGGGCTCTGCTTGACTCATTAATATCTAAAGACGACATGCCCTGTAATGAATGTGATAAACCCTTGGAGGAGCTAGAGTGCGAGTGTAAAGCAGAAACTGATCGTGGTTGGATTTGTGGCCTATTGAATGATATTTTTAAATTGGTTGGTCAAGCTGACTGTGAAAGTTGTTGCGGAGAAACATATAATTGTCCATACTCACCTTGTAATGGGAATGATAGAACTTATCGTAATAATTCGGCTTCAGATAACAATGCCAGACAAGCAAATGCTGGGTTAAAGTCTTCTCAAAATTCTGTTAAGCCCTCGGGGATAAACATCAATGAAAAGAGAAAGTCAGGTGTGTTTATATACCGAAAAGGTTCTGACTTAGCTGAAACATCACTTTCTCTTTACTTATGTAAAGATTTTCCAAATTTCATCGCGTTTTAGGACTGCTGTCACCAAAAATCACGTACTTACTTGGATGTGGTTAACCACTGATGGTGAAAGTAGTAATGAAATACTGCTGAAAGTTTTATATGTAGTTAAATGGAAAATTAATTGACATTTATCATCAACCATTTTAATAACTGTGTGCATATTTTTTATGGAAACTTAGTTTGTATAAATAATTGTGTTTTACAGTGAGTGAATTGACCAATTTTAGATATTTCCTGTTCAAAATGAAAAAAAAGTGTAAAATTCTATCATCATATGGAAAGAGAAAGTATATTGTTGTGGGATATGCACAGATATTTACATTTAAACGCTTAATTTTAATTCTTTAGTTTTCAAATTCTTTTGCGACTGACACTTTTCAGGTGATGACAGTCAAATCATGCAAGGATCAATGGAATCATTTCCTGATGATCTAAGTCTTATACAATTTTTTAATAAGGGTCTTTCAAGATATCGAGATAGAACAGCACTGATCGAGGAGGACCTTGTACACTCCTACGACGTTGTAAGAGATATTTCTAATAAAATTGCACAGGTTTTGAAAACTAAGATCGGAGAGGGGAAAAATACAAATCCTGATGGCGACCCTGTCATTGGCATCTGCATTCCTCCCAGTGACAAACTGGTGCTTACCCTATTTGCCATTCTAAAACTTGGAGCTGCGTATGTTCCCTTTGATTTGGCAATGCCCGAAGATCGAATCATGAAAATAGTAACAGATTGTAAACCCATACTTATTATAAGTGACTCTCTGGGGAATACCATCGAAAAATTTGACTCTGTCAAACATATGGTAAATTCCGGATTATTATCATAATTTCAAAAGAATTTGAAAATGTAGCTATATATGTAGCTATAATTACGTATATTCCCAAAAAATGAAAGCACTCAAATTGAAACAGGTTCAAGTCATCGGCTATACTGAAATGATCGATATCGTTAAAGCAAATACTACACTATCCGATGATAGTTTGGTGATAGAACCAGTTCCAGGACTTTCTTCGTTAGGTGATAGAACAGCAATCGTTTTGTATACTTCTGGTAATATCTCCATTTTCAATAAATTATGTTTTATTGTTAAATTTTATTTATTTTTTGTTAATTTTGTTATTTTTACGTTAATCATGTCAATTTTCTGTTAATTTTTTGTTAATTGGGATTTTGTTGTGTTTTGGTTAATTTTTGGGTAATTGTTGTTTACGTTATTGTTAATTTTGTATCTGTGTTCATTTTTTGTTCAGTTGCTAAATTGTCTTATTGTCATTTTTTTTAAAGATTTTTTGACAATTTTGATATTTGTTAATGTTAATTGTCAGGTAGCTCAGGAGAGCCTAAAGGAGTAAGACTAGGACACAGAGCCATTCTAAACCGTTTGAGTTGGCAATGGAACGTTTTTCCTTATACATCAGATGAAAAATGTGTCTTCAAAACATCTTTAACTTTTGTGGACCATGTCTCCGAGGTATTTTGTCCTTACTTATTGAAGATATATTATTATGAATACCTAGTAGTATATTTTTTCATCATTTTACTACGACCAATAGATTTTCGGTCCTTTGCTTCAAGGATATCCCGTTGTAATATTCAGCAAAACGGTTGTTCAAAATCCATCTGCTTTTGTTCAAAGACTCACCTCGAACAAAATAACTAGAGTTGTGTTAGTGCCCTCTTTGATGAAGGCTATGTTTCAGACGTTAAAATTGCTTGATTCTGCAGAAAGAAAAGATCTTTTGATGACAGTTAAACTGTGGGTAGTCTCCGGAGAAGCACTACAAAAAGATCTTGTTGATGGTAAATTACCTCTAGTCAAATTACACGTACTTTGGTAATTTCAAAATATTTTTCAATAAAATTAAATTGGATTTTTACAGAGTTTTTTGAATTTTTTCCCAACTCTGGCTATGTCATGACTAACTTCTATGGATCAACGGAAATTATGGGAGATGTCACTTACATTACTTATGAATCGAAAAAATCCATCCATGATAAAACGTTTGAAAATCAGATACCTATTGGTATTTATTGAATTATTGTATTTTTTAATCGAAGTACCATTGTAGATGCATTGTAGAAGATGCATTGTAGATGGGTTATTTCAGAAATTTGTTCTTTAAGGTACTTGTATTTACAACAACATTATATACTTATTGGATAATCAAATGCAACGCGTTCCTGAGGGTCAATCAGGAGAACTTTATGTTGCTGGATATAATTTAGCTAAAGGCTACGTAGGAATATCAAATTCCGATAAATTCATTGACAATCCGTTTTCAAATGTAAAAGGTCACCATTTATTCATTGAGTGCACTAAGAATTATATACAAAATTATTATCAATTCATTGCAATTGTTTAATTTTAGTGATTTGACTCTAAATGATATCTGTAGGTTACAGGCGAATGTTTCGAACAGGCGATTTTGGAAAAATTACAAAAACTCGAAATGGAACCAGAGTAATTGTATACGAAGGTCGTATGGATTCCCAAATTAAAGTACGAGGTCAACGAATCGATTTACACGAAATAGAATATGCTCTTATACAATTGTCTTCAGTTAAGAAAGGTGTCGTTCTTTGTTACCATCCTGGCCTACCGGATCAAGTAATTAAATACAGTAAAAAATCTGGATCCTAATTTCTAACATTCATTTTTTGGAGAATTAATTAATTAATTCTCAAATAATCGTCTAATTAATAAAATCTCAAGGTAAAGATATTATTTTCAACATATTTTTAAGGCAATAGTGGCATACGTAGTACCAGCTGAAGAAGGAACAACCGAAAATGAGGTCAAAAAGTTATTGACAGCAAAACTCAGGGAATACGAAGTACCACTTGTTCGTTTGGTTCAAGACATTCCCTACCTCATCAATGGGAAAACAGATCGTCAACGTTTGCTACGAAATTTTCAGTTGGAACAAGAAAAACGTATTTTTATTTGACACTTTATCACAAATTGCAGGAGTAGTTTGGGAAATAGTTTATTGAGATTTTTTTTTGATTAAAGGTGGAGAGTTTGACGATTGGGATTCTTTGGATATTCCCAAAGATGAGGCGGCTGCCGGGAGAGTCTTGATCGAAACAATTTCAGAAGTTACTGGTCGATCTATTCACGAAATAGTTTCCGATTTAAATGAGTCATTTTATAATTTGGGAGGAACTTCACTGAATTCTATCGAGACGATTCTTAAGTTGAGAAATAAAAACTACGATATCGCAGTAGGTGATTTCGCTGCAGCTAAATCCATTTTAGAGATCATTGACTACATGTCATCAATACAAGCGAGGAAGAAGTCTAGAAGGCAAAGTGTTATACTTAGGAGCATATTCACTACAGAGATGCTCAGTGAGTCCGTGAAAGATGAGGTTGTCAAGTAAGGTTCCTCTAATAACACCCGCAAATGTTTTCCAAACTTTAAATAGCATATTGTTATAATTCGTCTTATTTTTAAGGATTGTCGCGAGTAGTTTCTCCCGCAAGGGTGATCTGGAGTATTACACACAGTCTAAATACCAAGAATTTGCTACTCTTGTATTGTCTATTTGGGAACCACTTATCAAATCCGAACTCTCGTACGGCAAAATTTTTAATATAGCATTTTATTTCTCGGATGAATTATTCGGACATTTTTTTGAGTTTTATGGTTACAAAAGTGCGTTTGAAAAGTTATGCGATGATATTTTAAAGATTTATCGTAAGAAGAATAGCGGATAGTGAAATCGTTGGTGCAGCCTTAAATTTTGATGTTTATGATGAACCCGAGGAAATTGATGCGTCGAAAGGAATTGGTTACTGTTTGGAAGTGCTAGGTTAGTATTTTATCGCGAACAAATAAATTGTGATAGTTATTTATGCATACCAATGAAAACTATTATTTTCTTGATACCTTTTAGTTGTTAGGTTTTAATTCCGATGTAGCTAATTATTTCTCCGTAAATTATAACAGCAATGTAGAATGCAGATACAATTTTGTACAAAGTGATACATTTTCTATTATTTCTTCAGAGATGGTCGAGTCAGCCCAGCGGGAGAAGCTACCAAAAGGAAAAGGAAAGCTAATTCACAGTTTTATGATGGGTACAAATGAAAATCTTAACGAATCGGACAATGTTAAAGTTATCGAGGTAATGGAGGCTCATGTTATCAGAATGGGGGAAGATCTCGATTTCCAAGGAATTTTTACAACTAACACAAATGCTTTGACGAAGGTAAACATAATTTTTGCAATACACACTTCTACAGATCTTTTATCATTGAAGTCCAATTTAAAATTTTATTCTGCAGTAATTTTATGCGAAATCAAGGCAGGTTTTCGTGCAGTACCTATAAAATACTTATTAAATGCCATGTACTACATAGATCACTTGTCCAACTTATCCAAACTAAGGACTTTATAAACAACAAAAGTTATTAGATTTTGAAGCAGTTTTAGGAGGAATCAAAAATGATGAATTTTAGTATCTTTTCTAAGACAATACCACAAAATGGAAAATTGTAATTTAATAAGATATCCAGGTTTGTTCACTTCTTTTTTACGTTTCGAGTAGAAAATTAATCTTCAAATAAGTGGTGGAACATGTGAGTCGTCAATGTGCATGCATTTTGATGCCCTCGCCATTTCGCAAGCACTACATGCTGTTGTCCGCGTTCGAACAGGCCTATTTAGTTTAGGACCCATTAAAGACTTAGCTGTTGAACTTTTATTGTTATTGTTAATAGGGTTTTTCGACGAAGGCTTGCTTTCTTGCTCCGATTGACTATTGACAAAAAATTATGACAAAAATTAGAAATTAATTTGAAACTATAGAAGACAGTAAATTAAATTTAAATGATTTTGCATACTTTATACGTTTCTTGGTAGCGGCAACATCAATGACATGTTCATTAGGTTTGAGAGTAGACGCACTGGCTCCTGTCCAAATTGTTGGGCTAGCTTCGTGAAGCTTATGAAATGAATTTTTAAAAAAATCTCATTTACCGTAAATAATATTTAAGATATCAGGAAGTATTAACCATAAATTCAGGAATGGGTACCTTATTCATTGTAATTACTAAATGGCCAGTTGTTTTTGAACGCTGGGCAAAAGCGGATTCGGTTATGACTTCCTCAGGCAGAACAAGTTGAAATAGCTTTCCTTTTATGTAAAGCCGGACATACGTTGGCTCAACAGTAAGATCAACGAGACTGGAGTCCAAATATTTCGGTAGGGCAACATCTAAAATTAAAATATTCCTCTCATATTCATCGTGTAGAGAAAAGGACGTTTTTGGCTCGTTGATATTTAACATTCGTCCGTCAGCAGTTTCAAATCTTCTCGGAGGTTTTTCATTCTTCACAGTTGGTTTGGGTTTTCTTTCTTCTTCTTGCTTTTCAAGTTGTTTCTGTAAAGCGACCCTAGCTTCAATCGTATTGGGAGAATTTTGCGACCAAAAATCCCTATAAAAAAGACAATTTCGTTTTTTGAATGATAATCTCAAATACTTGAAATGAAGTACAATATTTATATGTATCTGATAATGTATGTAGAGACTCATTAGATGCTTCACAATCCTCGTTCTCTGATTCGAATCCAAAATTGTCTGTTTTGCTCGCTTCTTTTTTAGCTGAAAAGCATTCAGAAAACCTTTCTGTAATTCATTTATTGTCAGAATGTGACAATTGGAAAATATAGGAATAAACTAAAAATGTAATTGATCAAAAAATTTACACAGAAAAGCTTCTTCTTGTTCCGCAATATGAAATTCAACATCGGTGATAGCCTGTTTCGCCTTAATTCGCTCAGACTTGGAAATGTCTACACCATCCAGTACCTTCAAATTGGGTAGCATTGCTACGACATAGTCACGATAGCCTTTATAATCTACGCAAGGATTTCCAACAAGATATCTACAAAGAAATTCGGTGGAAAATGAAAAATGGATAAAACAAAAATTCATTCGAGAAAGGAAATTTATAAGTCAATTTCTGTAATAATCGTACAGATTTTCCAGCTTGCGATTGTTTCTGAGGCACAGGACGGAGCTAAGTTGCCCGATGAAATTCAATGTTAAGTCTAATTTCTTAAGGGACTCGCATCCAGAGAGGTTCTCAATAATTTGAATATTATTTAATGCGAGATTAAGATATTCTAACTGCTTAAGGCGATTAACATTCTCTGTCGAAAAAAGTTTTCGTCATAATTTTTATTCAAACTATATTCATCTATTTTTATTTTTCCTAACAAAAGTTTAAACTGCTTACCTATTTTCGGTATGAGATTATTTTGCATGAGAAGTATCTTCAATCCACGACACCATTTGTCTAGGTATTCAATCTTTTCAATTTTCTCTTGATGAAGGGCCAATTCTTCCAGACTATGAATTTCCCCCTCATTATGCTCACTTCTCTTACGGATTAATTCAATTGTAACTATTGAAGAATAGCCAAGATAATTATAAATACTCATTAATTAGTTGGAGAATAAATTTCCAAGTTTTAAATAGGAAAATTAAATAGGAACATAGAACAAATTCTTTAAAAGCGTATTTCTAAACTTACTCCGGACCATTTCTATCAATTCTTCCGAAAAATGAACAATTTAATTCAATGTTTGTATGATTTGTTGGAATCACTCATTATTTGGCAATTTTAAATTCCGAGATTACATTTCGACAATTTTTGGGACTCAACAGCTTGTTCCCTTCTGATTATGCATGCTGTACATGAACAATCAATCGATCAAACAATAATTTCTATCCACCAGAGTACAGGGGTGTAGTATTTTCTCTATAGTAACTTTGGTTATGCATAGAGTTGATTTGGAGTTGATACACTTTAGAAGGACTTTCGATGTCTTTCTGCCAATCTTCACATAAAAATAAGGCCTTAGGCCTTACCATCCTTATGTTTTAGAATGGATTATCTTTATTCTTTGCAAATTGTCTAAAACATGAACTCTTTACTCTGCAGACAATTTGTCGGGATATTCATCATTATGAGGTTCTGCACGAGTATCAAGTAAATCAGTTTGTTGCTGAGGATGGTACTAAACCATGGGTTCTGGCTCCTGATACATTCACCATCATTTGTTGCTGGAAGAATTTACAGTGATCTTCAAGTTTCTGAGCATATTTGATAAATTACTCTACATAATATGATGACATAATATTATATGGTTATGGTACTATGAAAAGAGTCGACTACAGAAGGAAAACAATATTCAGATCTTATTAATTGCTTGCTACAAGGGGATTGTAACTGAACCTATCTTTAAGGCTTACAAATTAAAAATCAGTAAACATACGAAGTCTGAGTTTCGCGAAATTGTAATTGGTATGATCAAGATTTGAACTCTTGATTTGCATTTTGCATATTTGTTTTTAATCGGTAAGTGCTACTTGATTTGAATTTTCTTATTGCGTGCCTAAATAAAAGCTAAATAAGTTTCAAAATTAATATATATATCACTTATTCAGAGTTTTTATGTAGTCGGTAGATTGAATTATTATGTAACTTCAATCTTCCCTTTTTGAGATAACAATTTTAGTTTCACAACGAAAATATTACAACAGACACGACGAGATTAATAGGAGGAATCGGCTAATTGTATTTAATCAACGGAATTATGTGCAAGGATAAATTAAATTATCGAACTTAGACTCAGATGAAAGAGAATGCAAGTAATAAAACAAAAATTGGGGACAGGATGTTCCGACTATTTTGCTTTGCACATCCATAAAATAGTACGAGTAAGCGTCTACTTTTAAAAAATGAAATTTTAACCAATGTGCTAGATGACTCGCTTAGCACTGACAGTATAAGTCTATGGGATTATTTTTTGTGTGAGCTCCTAATAATAAAATTATTGTTGGTTTATCATCGTAACAGTAATTAATTATCCTTCATAATAATTACTGCTGGATTTTTGTCACATTTAAAATGCTAAAATATTTTTCTTTGTCACTACTTAGCATTCAGATTATTATGTCTACGCCTTATACTTTTGTACAATTAAGAAACGCCTTGATAATTGATCTGTTTTTTCTTATCTACTAGAATTACATGCATTCTAGCTGTAATTCTTACCATATAATTTATTTTTGGCAATAATTTTATTATATTGAATTTCTACCTACGTAAGAGTATAACTAGAATATTGCAGATAAACGGATTCTGTCATAAACTATATAGTCATATATAAACTCACAAAAGCAATGGTCAAGGAATTTTTGTGGTAATTATAGCCAGAATTAAGTTCATAGAAATAGAAACCACTTGACCCATAAGTTGCAATAATATCCCTAAGTTTCATATTCAGTGTCACATAATATCGTAAGTGTAGCATTCGCTTTTTTAGCTACTAATGTTACAATAAAGGTATAATATTTCCTATTTCATTCATATTTATGTTGAATAGCTTACTTTCTTCATGCTGGTACAATTTACTAGCTCTTAAAATGTATCATGCATGATTACCAATTTCTCATTAATTTAAGCAGATATTTCATCCAATTAATTACTTTACAATGAAATAGTAGAAACCCCATAGGTATACGTAAGAAAATATGCTTTTCCCATTGCAAATTAATTCCTGATTAATAAATCTCATATTCCTACTACAACTGTACAATAGCTACATAATATTACGATATTTTTATAAAATAAGCCAATGAAAACAGAAGTAAGGTCTTCTACTGAGAAATAAAATGGATGTTTGGTGACTGGAGATAATATTATTGTTATAATTTCGTTTAGCATTGAATATTTTGGTGTACACGGAAAAAAGTTGTTTTACCTTGAGCATGTAAGTATTTAATTTCATTTTTCTTGCTGGAAATAGCATGGGTGCTGTTTACGTAACTAAATAAAAGGTAAGTAGGATAAAGTGTCATTGAAATAGGAAAAGGGAAATTAGATGGGACGAGGGAATGATTCATTCATTCATCATTATCTGTTCGTAAATTCTGTAGACCACAGTAGAAAGGACTAATGCTAGCAAAACCACAAAGGAAATTAAATTAACATTTCGTTCTTTCAGTATGAGCAGTAGGAATAATGTGTACTTGGCAGTTCGGCAAGGTTTTTCACCAGTGGATGTTGTAACTCCAATTAAAGTTCAATTATTTTTCTCGTCCTGTCTTTACATTTCTAATTGAAATAATAAATTGATTGTAAAATCAAATCGAGCAGGCATATATAGGCATAGAAAACAAAACTAGTCTCTATCAACATTTGTACTAGAGTACTTACTATACATACGCAAAAAGTTACTTTTGAAGTATTAGTAACTGACAATAAGCTCAATAAAGAATCACGGAATTACTTCAATTACAATTAGCAGATATACTTACTTATGAATATAGCAATTTGTATTTTACTGCTTGTTAATTTTCCATTCACGATTCAAAACAAGACAAATAAATACAGATAGAAGGACTATTCACAGTCCAGATAAATTCAAGCAATCTTCTTTCTAACTACAATTACAGCTTCATACAACAGATTAACAATTCGCCACAAGAGGAAAAGCCTTTATAAATTATTAGCTCAGTCGAATTAAGACAGTTAGCATCACAAGAGCCTCTAATACTTCTGACAAAAAAAAGCATTTTTAAAAACTCTTCAAAAGAAATTACATACCAATATTCCATTGTCAATTTACTGAAAGTTTAATCACGGGAAAATCCTAAAAATGGAGTTATCTAATGTAAAGGAAAAACCATCTGAAATTGAAATCTCTCCGGACACTCCTGAAGAACTTGACGAAAGTAAGCCATTAGTTAACATTCGTGAATTAAATAGTTAGTTATATCCTAACATGCAAACTGATAACATTCGTTTTTTAGACATTTATTATTCTCCATTAACTTTTCCAAAACTATCTTGAAACAAAAAGCATTTGCAGCTCACTATATGAATTTATTTTGTTACAACCGTATTATGAAATTTACCAACTACAAATGTATCCAAATTAGAATCATGAAAATAACATTTCATTGAGCATTTTTATTAGCAAGTAGCAACTATTTTTGAATTCTCATTCAATTTAGTTCTCATTGTACGAAATGCCTTTTAAGCCTAATAGGCTTTTTATATGTAGATTTACACACTGGTACAAATCCAGATTTTTGAGAGAGCGACTGGCTATAAACTTTTAAAAGTTAAAAATCCTGGTGAGGACCATTTAGTACAGACATTAATTATAATAATAACAATAAAATCAGTAACTTAAACGAGTATGTGCGATGCGGTATGCCTTTTTTGTAGCCTACAGTACATACATCAACTTTCTCTAGGATATCCTAGACGAAAGATATCAAAAGCTAAAATATGCATACCATTTTTTAAATATATCGTATAACTTATCTCGTATCTCTATAATTTGCTTTATGATAATGAGATGAGAAATGTCTGAGAGAGAGGAGCTCAGAAAAGGATGTGCTATTGAATTACCTGGGGAACTTAATTGCATAAGGTTGTATAGGTAAGCAAGGAGCATCATCAACTAAGGTACCGTGTTATTATGCCGTAGAACCAGGAGGGTCAGGTCAAAAGTGAATAGATTTTTGAAATTCTATAAGGGACAAAATTTCACATATTTACCCCAAATATCGTTGCTATGCTTTTAGGGTTCCCAATGCTAATCAACACATTATTTTCCAGGAAATGTAAGGGAGTTTTCTGCAAAAAAAGTCCCTTTTAGATCTTCAGAATTCAGAAAATTCTCTACTTGACCCTCCTGATAACAGACCATCATGCCATGACAATTAGACTCTCCTTGGTTGTATAAAGAGTTCTCTTCTCTCAGTATTCAATAGAAGATTCAAAGCATTAGGCTGGGAAATAGCCTCCAGCAAAAATTAAATCCCAGTAAAAATATGGATAATATAAAATGACCTAGTACCATCGGCAAATTAGAATTCGAAGAATTACTAGATACTACAAATTTCAAGTGTTCATAAATTTTATGCTAGAGACTATCTTTTTTCTAAAAGAAGCCATTTAATTAGTCTTTAAGAGGTTATTACTATCAAAATTGAAATATGGAGAATGCAACCCCGAAAAAGAGCATTACAACTAGTCACAGCTTACAAGCTGACAAGAATGGTGGAGCTACTAAGCATAGAAGATGCTGTTCCGGACAATGTACTCAACTATCTACTATTCCAGGGATTTAATATTGAGATTGCATAATTTATATATCTATTTTTTGTGTCAGGTAAACTGAACAGACTGATGCAAGGAACGGTGAAATCCTTTCCAGGAAATGCAAGTCTTATGCAATATTTCAACATTGGCTTCACAGAAAACCGTATCGATGGGGCGACGACAGCACTGCTCGAAGATGAATATATGCATACATTCAATGATTTAAATGATATTTCGAATAAAATTGCCGAGGTCTTGAAAATACAAATAGAAGGGTTGGCTACAATGAATCCTGACGGAGATACTGTCATTGGCATTTGTATTCCTCCGAGTGACAAACTAATTTTCACAATGTTTGCCATTCTTAAAATTGGAGCTGCCTATGTTCCATTTGATTTGGCAATGCCAGAAGATCGAATCGTCAGAATTGTTAATGATTCCAAGCCTCTTCTCATTATAAGCGATTCTCACGGGAATACCATTGGGAAATTCGATCCTGTCAGAGAATTGGTAACTTAACCATTAATTTTCTAGTTTCGCAACAAAGCCGAAAATGCTGGCCAAATCTATAGAAAGGTAAATTCAAATAAATTATTGGCAATAGGTAAAAGTCGTCGGTTATTCGGAGATCATGGATATTGTTGAAGGAATCACAAAAGAGCCTGATGAAAATACAATTTTACAACCTGTGGCAGGTCTGCCTTCGTTATCGGAGAGAACAGCGATCATTTTGTATACTTCTGGTAATTTATTTCAATTTATTATGGAAACTTTGACTATTGACAGTTAAGAATTTCTTTTCAACTTATTTTATTACTTCTTAGGAAGTTCTGGTGAACCTAAAGGAGTACGTCTCTCCCACAGAGCCGTTTTAAATCGCTTGAATTGGCAATGGAAAGCCTTTCCGTACATTTCTGGGGAACAATGTGTCTTCAAAACATCTTTAACATTTGTTGACTCCGTTTGCGAGGTTTTCTTTTATGTTTATTTTAGTGCTCACGCAAATTTTGAGTATTTTCTGACAGCTCTTTTATTTATTTAATGGGCAGATTTTCGGTCCTTTGCTTCAAGGCTTCCCCGTTGTTATATTTAGCAAACTGGTAGTTCAAAATCCGTCGGTTTTCATTCAAAGACTCAATTTTTACGGAGTCACTCGAGTAGTTTTGGTACCATCTCTGATGAAGGCTATGTTTCAAACACTAAAATTGCTCGGCAATTCAGAAAGACAAAATTTCTTGACCACAATTCAATTGTGGGTTGTCTCTGGAGAAGCATTGCAAAAGGAACTGGTTGATGGTATAAGGAACCTTTATAATATTGTGCATTGATTAAGAATATTGAAAATTAAAATAATGATATTCGCTAAATTAACTGCACTTGTAGAATTCTTCGATCTTTTCCCAAACAACAATGTTTTGGCAAACTTTTACGGATCAACGGAAATCATGGGAGATGTCACTTACATTACCTACGAATCGAAAAAATCCGTTTATGACAAAACTTATGCAAATCAGATACCTATTGGTATTTATTTTTCATTCAATAGACATTATAAATTCTTTTCAATGAAATAATGAAAATGATCATGTTTCACTAAAGGTAATTGCGTATTCAACACACTTATATACTTGTTGGATAATCAAATGCAACTGGTTGCTGAGGGTCAAACAGGAGAAATTTATGTGGCCGGATATAATTTAGCCAAAGGCTACGTTGGAATATCCGAATCGGATAAATTCATTGACAACCCGTTTTCACATACAGCTGGTAAATATTTAATTACCTACTTTTTAAAAACAAGTTTTCTTTTAGCCAAGATTTCTTTACATAAATTATACACATAGGTTTTACTCGAATCTATCGAACCGGTGATTTTGGAAAAATTAAGAAAACTCGTAATGGAACAAGAGTAGTCGTCTACGAAGGGCGTACTGACTCTCAAATTAAAGTTCGTGGCCAGAGAGTTGATTTAAACGAAGTTGAATACGCTCTGACACAAATACATTTAGTTACAAAAGCAATGGTCCTTTGTTATCATCCTGGATTACCAGATCAAGTAAGCTGTTTAGCGAATGCAATGAAATCCTACAAGATTATTGACTGAGATTTTCTAATTGATAGAATTTCATGGAAATCTATTGATAACTCTTGAGTTCTAGAATTTAGAAAATCATTTTTGATGCAATATTCAATTGTGTGCATAGGCAATCGTCGCATTTGTATTGGCGGATCCGGAAGCAACTGTTGAGAGGTTACGAACGTTATTGGTAGAAAAGCTGAGGGAGTATGAAATCCCAATTATTCGTTTGGTGAAAGAAATTCCATACCTGATCAATGGGAAAACAGACCGTCAGCGTTTGTTACGCTCTTTTCAACTGGAAAGAGAACAACGTAAAATCAAAACTACAAACAGATTTAATCTACTACAATAATTATGATCTTGTAAATTGAACTTTGAAATTATTTAATGAAAGGTGGAGAGTTTGACGATTGGGATTCCTTGGGTATTCCTAAAGAGGATGCGGTTGCAGGAAAAATATTGATCGAAACCATTTCCGCAGTTACTGGACGGTCCATTCAAGATATAGTCGTAGATCTTGATGACTCCTTTTACAATTTAGGAGGAACTTCACTCAATTCTATTGAAGTAGTCTTGAAGTTGAGAGATAACCACTACGATATCTCAATTGCTGATTTCGTCACAGCGAAAACCATCTTGGAGATCATTGATAATATGGTATCAACAAAAGAGGATGGGAAAAGAGAAATGACAAGGGACAGTGACAACAACTATAGCGTCTACACTGTAGAGAAACTAAACAACTCCATGCAAGAGGATGTCGTTCAGTAAGATCCAATAAATATTTTTGCACATATTCTTTTTAACTGGGTGTGGGCGCTTTTGCAAAATACGATGTTAGGAAATCAGGGATTGAAAATTTCATTAATTTAAGTGACCTAAATACTATTAGGAAATATAATTTACCAGATGTAATAAAAATAATTTGTGGATGTAGAAGATTGCGAGATTGCGACGCATATTTTCCTATTCTGCAAAATATAATTCGCCAAACTAACGTATATCGTTTAGAAGGGATAATAATATTTTATATTACCTAATTATCACATTTTCTTCTTGTTTGCAGCATGATCAGTCACAGTTTCTCTCACAAGGGGGATTTGGAATTCTACACCAATTCTACCTACCAAGAGTTTGATACTCTTATAAAATCTATCTGGAAAGAGATTGTTCAAAAAGGATTCTCGTAAGAATTAAAAAAATAATGTTTTTATTTCTTATATTTATGGTATCGTGATGTGATTATTTTTTCAGACGTACAAGCGTATCAAACTACCTAAGTGATAATTTGATATTTACATTTTACAGATTCATCGTAAAGCGAACATCGGATGACCAAGCTGTCGGTGTAGCATTGAACTTTGATGTTTACGATGAACCACATAGTGTCGATGCTTCCCAAGGAATTACTTACGTTTTGGAAATGCTAGGTAAAGTTTTTAATACTGATGTTCTATTTATTTATGTAACTTTTAAAAATCGTCGTAAATAGTAGTTATAAAAATTTTACATAAAAGCAAATCCTGGGGATTCACGAAGCTTATTATTATGAACGCATGTGCAGGTGTATTTTGACCATTCCAACTTCTTTTGTTTAGAATTTATCGAATCTCGTCAAAGGGAGAAATTACCGAAAGGAAAAGGGAAGCTAATTCATAGTTTCATGATGGGTACCAATGAAGAGCTCGATGAGTCAGAGAACGTTAATGTAGTCCAGTTAATGGAAGAACATATTATCAAAATGGGGAAAAGTTTGAATTTTCTTGGAATTTTCACAACCAATACAAATCCACTGACTATGGTTAGGTTCTCGAGCATGCTTAACACACTAATAAAAAATTTCGGTTGCTATTTTAACCATGTTGTAATTCTTTTATGAAATAGGCAATTTGTCGGGATATTCATGGCTATGAGCTTCTCCAGGAATATCAAGTAAATCAGTATGTTGCTCCAGATGAAACAAAACCATTCTTGTTGGCCCCAGATTCATTTAAAATTCTTTGTTGCTGGAAGAAATTGGATAATCTCACTGTCCTTGATGATATTTGAAAAATTATGAACAAAAATTCTTGTTAAATATAAATACTATTATAATTCTACGGTAGAAATTTTTTGTCTCCATTACTATTTACTAATACAAATGTTTTGAATCTCTAACTATTATAAGTATCAATACTATAGTAAGTAGCGGATAGTAATTGTACCAATCTGATAAACTGTAAATAAATCATCGTATCATTCAAGATTAGATTTATTCAAGTGTTCATACAACTAGTATTTACTAATGCAATTTATGCATTTATTTATTTTTTCCTTAAAGGTTAGACTTTCCTCAAAATCATGCGTCCTCAGAGGTCAATCAAATACAGTCAAAACGTGTTCCTCAACTTTTGATATAGGTAGCTCCAAAAGTATTGGTCTGATTGTCTCTGCAATCCTGGATAGATTATCTACAGCTTGGATTATTAAAATATGCAATATTTTTGACGTTGTATAGTTCAGGTCCCCAAGAATCATTTTTCGACGGATTTTGTCACTTTTTAGACTTTTTGCTTTGGCAAAGAAGTATTGGATAAAATATTGCAAATCACATATCAACGCAGGGTGCTAATTCGTTTCGCAGTTCTAATACATTGCTGGATGGAACTGGAAAGCTTCGTTTGCACATGGGTAGACTATGCACATTTTGCACATTGCATTTAGGGTGTCGGTGTCCTCTGGTCGGCGTCGGACTCCATTTGCAACCTATTTCGAAATTCAAAATTGTGTCCAAAAGACACCAAGATTGAAAAGTAAAACTCGGAGGGATTTAAACTCCGTAACTAACCAGTTACTATGAAATTCATTTAAAATGTTTCAATTTAAATAACAAGGGAGCCATAGGCCTTCCTTTCTTATCGTTTGTGCAGTGGAAACGGCAGTCTCCCTTGCGTAGACATGATTAGGATGGTCTATAGACTAGAGGAATGGGATCATTCGTTCTAAATTCTTTGTACATCTTGAAAACTTTTACTAAAAGGGTATCTTTAAAAACAATCAGTTTAAATATTATTACTGATGGTAAACGAAATTTTACATTTTCTTTTGAGAATTCTACAAATGAGTTTTAATTTACAGGTTTGCTAAATTCAAAATTAAGTAGTGATCATGTC